>JAXIVJ010003149.1:0-97942 GCA_036785665.1 Chirona hameri
ATATATATATATATATATATATATATATATATATATATATATATATATATATATATATATATATATATATATATATATATATATATATATATATATATATATATATATATATATATATATATATATATATATATATATATATATATATATATATATATATATATATATATATATATATATATATATATATATATATATATATATATATATATATATATATATATATATATATATATATATATATAACGCTCGGGAAGGAGCCCTTTCGAGGCGCCGCCCCCCCCCCCTGGACGAAATCCTGGCTACGTGCCTGCATACCCATTACCCAGAGACAACAGGCAGCAGAAATCAGAAACTGGCAAAGATACTGACTACACTTCGCGCCAACAGAATACACTACAAAATAACGAAGAAGCGCGTTATCTACGCGGCCTGAGAAACGAGATAGAACACATAAGATACACATCGTAAGCAATTACAAGCTAAAGCGACTAAAATCAAGCTTTTAGTCTGGCCACAAGAAGAAGAAAAAACTGCGTACAATATATGTATTACGGAAGTGAAATGCTTCTACGAACAGCAAATGACACCTGAAGCCTGTATGTTTACATGTTGGAGGACGGCTTCGCTAGTCTAGCATAAAACCTGGAGGCATCTAATTCCAACATGCAATGGGCCCAGCTAGGGTCGCCGGTCGAGCCTTCGCTACAACAGCATACACCTGAGTATTTCTTCTCGCCGGCCTGCCAACGCCGGTATCCACCGTTTCACTCAGTGACAGTACACGGCATACAGGGAGGACCACCAACAGCTCGCAGCTTCCCTCAACACCGCATCAATAAGCTTCCCACAGCACCCTGCCGAAAACCGTACCGAACACACATCTCAGTGTCAGTCCCACCAGCACCACCACGTTGACACCATCCACTGCTACCCGCCGCCACCACTGTCCACCGCTCGCCGTGCTACCGAACATCGCCCGCCGCCTCAAAACGGCGAGTTGTCTCCGCGAGGCAGCAGCGGGGCCGGCAGGTTGACCAGCCTGCCGTCGCGGTACGTCCACTGCAGGCCGATGCAGGGCGAGGGCGGCGCGTGCAGGTGCCGGTACTCAGCCTCTGCCCAGCCGCCGGAGTCGGCTGCCGTCGCCGCCGCGCGTCCCAGCCATTCGGCCAGCCGGGCCCCGCCTCGCCGACGGCGTCGGCCAGCGCCCGCTGCCAGACGGAGAGCGCAGCGTTGGCCGCGACCAGCGCCAGCACCGCTGCCACCGCCTTCCCGGCGCCGCCGTCCGGGGCGAGCGCGGCGCTCACCAGCAGCGCGGCGGCCACCAGAGCGAAGAGCAGCACCACTGGCCACGAGAACCAGACGCGCCGTTGGAAGGCGGCGGCCGCCAGACAGACGCGTCAATGCTGCCGTCACCGCCGCCCGGCCAGCTCCGAGTTGATGTCAGCCTGCAGACGCAGCAGCACCTCGGTGGTGGTGAGGCCGTCGCCCTCGCCGCCGCCGCAGGCATCCTCCGTGCCGCCGTTCAGTTGTTGATGAACAGCCGCCTTCCGATCCAGGCGCAGTACGCGATGAGGGCAGCGGCACAGGTTGGCAGCGTCGGCGGAGCTCGGTTACTGAAGTTACTGTCTCCTCTTCTTCTTCTCACGCGTTTCCAGTGCCTCTTCTCGGCGCATTCTGTTCACGAAGCTGAGCCGAATGAACGTGCGCAGCCGGACAAAGCTGCGCACTATCCTAACGTCCGGAGAGTCTGGCTCCTCGCTCAGTCTCTACCAGCGACTCGACAAGTCTCGGGCGAGAGAGGCGGTCCGGCTCCAGGTGTTGTCGTGTGCAGAAGGCTGCCACCATTTCCTTGAATTTCCCCAGCTACTTGGTGGAGGGGACACTGAGTCCACCCTGGCTCCGCAGCCGGGTCCACATTGTCTCGGCTGACGTTGTCTCGGTGGAGAACACCGAGGGAACTCCCAGACTGGGGTCGAGTTTGCAGCACTTGGCTGACACGTAGCCAGCCGCGTGAGCCATGCCATACTGCTCAGCCGACACACCGTTCTGCGGGTCCACCGGCGAGGCAGCAGAGGGACGTGGTCGGACGGCTTTGACTGGCTTCTTCTAGAAGTGACTTGGCTTCTTGGAGGTCGGAATCGACCTGCTGGTCCTCGGTGGGATGCTCCTCGAGGAAGTCGGCAAGGAGGGCGTGGTCCACGGCACCGACGTCTTCTGGCACTGATAGCCGTGCTTCCGCCGACAATGTCTGCGTCAGAGGGTTCACACCCATCTCATGCTCAACCTCAAGACTACAAAGTCTGAGAAAATAAATACATGATGAGCACACTGCAAGTATGACAGATGAACTAGCAAAATGTAATATTTGTAACCCTGATGATCATTACAAATATAAAATATCTGAACAATCACCAGTAGGGTCCAATATCAAATAAATATATGCACGTTGAAGCATAATGGAGTGTGAATCATCAAAACCATAAATTTTCCAGGCCTTTGAATGCCCAACTTTAACTGCAATTTACACTACCAAAATTAAAAATAATCATCTTCCAGAAGAAACAAAAACATGGATGTGGAAATGACACATTCTGAAACTTTAGATTTTAATGTTAAATTGCAAATGTTGGTATAAGTATTATCCAGACTGCAAAGTTTGGCAAGGAGCTGACGCAGCGCACCAGCCAATAGCAAAAATCTGCACCATGCGGACCAGGAATCAGCACCAGTCCGCACAAGACCAGCTAGAGATCCATACCAACCTATCAAAACCAGTAAAACACCCTTCTTGGGTTGGAAACTGAGCAGACTGTTTTGTTTTATGGGAAAGACACTTAAAGCTTTGTTTTTAGTTAAACAGGGACCCTGCACCAGCAGCAGGTGGTCACATGACCAGGCTGGTCAGCCAGGGCTGGCTGAGAGAGTGCAAGCTTGGAAGGTTGTGGCTGCTGCAAGTTGCACAATCAATCACCACCATACAGGGTCCTAGGGTTGCTTTGGAGCTGGGGTGCTGAGTGGAAAATTCTGGCCAAAAATATGCATAAAGAGAGGAAAATTTAACCAATAAACATATTACTCACTTTATCAATACCCAATTGCCTGCTCACCAGGATTATTGATTACTTATGCACTTTCTTACCTATCCCTCCACATGCTGTCCCTATGATTGCATCCATAAATCAGTATCAGGAATCCAATTATTCAATACATTGAATAATAAGGAATGGAAAATTTGCAGTAGAACTTGGTAAGAAGAGTGGAGAAATAGTATCCATAGTGTCATTTTCCACCCAAATTTCCCAATGCCAGGACACAGCCACCATAAGGAAGACAGGGTTGCCGGTTGGTGCGTTGCTTCTAAACACAACAATCCAAAATCTCAGAATTTGCATACAATATTGTTATGACATGAACATTTTTGTCTGCAAATTTTTAGCCACATCAATCAAGCAGTTGTGGAGACATAAGCCTCTGAAAACCATGGCTATGTGGGGCCGCTCATACATATATTTCACCAGCCAGGATGGGACAGCACAGACAAAATCTTGTTGAAAATGGCATACTTTGCAGCCTGGAGTATTATCAATGGTGTCGCCACTGTCTCAAAATTAGTAGGGACAAATCCAAGTTTTTGTTTGTGTACTTAAACATGGGATCAGATAAGGGGTCTAAAAAAATTACTTGGGACAATGTCCTCAGTTTCCCCAGTCACAGTGGCGACGCCCATGAGTATTATTGTACACTTACCACTATGTACAAATATTAACATTATTATTATTAGCATTGTATGTATGCAATATGTTACTAAAATAGTGCACTGATTTTGCCAGCAAACGACAACAATGAACAATTCTCCCTTTGCACGATCTTCCACAAAATAAATATTTCGGCTGTTACGCCGTATTCAAATTCACTGATGGGAGCTGTAAATTCCATTAATTATAAAACCATGATTACTCACTTAACTTCGTCAAAATCGTATTACACTGACAAGCAAAAACAAATTAAGTTTCCAGCACGGTACCAGACAAATGGGGTGGCCGAATCGGGAGAAGCGTATTTCAGGCCCCCAGTCAAGGGTATTGGCAGCTTCATGCTTTGGTGACGTCACCAAAGCTTGAAGTTTTATTTTTTCTCCCTTCATCAATGTTAACGCTATGGGAGGTTCAGTGATATTGAGCAAAATGCAAACTCGATTGAGCGATGAGTTAGCAGTGATAGGAAAAAAGTAAGCAAACCATACAAAAGCCACAACCATTGTCTTTTGATATCAGGGTCTGCTTTGCCTGTGGCTTGTACGGAAACATGTTAAATATGGTCTTATGTGAAAGGATGTTTCCCTTACATGCGCACTGCCGGGGGCTGATTTCTTCCACCCTCCCCCTCAAGTTTGTTATGAATAGCGGAAAAACGGCCACGCGCAGCGCCACCAAAATTAGCACAGCTGTTTTAGCATCAATTATCCACATGGTGCGGAATTCTTAACCTCGGATCATCCCAGGTCATGTCACCAGGTCAAGTCAAGTGACCCCACCTCCAAACATGTTTGCGGTCGTGCAACAGCCAAAGTGATTGACCGAACAGTCTGGAACTCATAGGATGTTATCAGGCCATAAGTACCTACAATTTGTTCATCTCGAATTTGTCATACCGGTGACCTAAGGTCAGGTCGATTTCGTGACCTCCCCATTATAAGTCAATGAAAACACGTATACATCCATAGGAAATGGCTAAATTTGACCAGTTTTCACCATATCTGTGTCAACTACAAAACCCCATGTCACATTTCTGTTCTTTGACCTCTACGAGGTCAACTCAGGTGACCCCCAGGTCACGTATGGTTTTTCTTACATAACTCTTTACCAAATCAAGGTAGAGCAATTATGTTGTCACCATTGCATTTGGCTTGTCGAGACCAATCATTTAATGTTAAAGTTGACCTTGACCTGATCTCAGGTCAGGTCGATTTTTGGATATAGCCTAACTAGTTCATATAATATATTTTTTGATGCGTTTCGACGAGACAAACACAATGGTTTAATCGGTTTGATTATATCATGCTTCTGTCAAAAGTTATTCTCAAAAAACAATTTGGCGATTTTTACAATGCTCAAATTCAATAAAATTACATCATTTTAGGAAAAATTCCGCCTTGGTGATTTTGATACCTAATTTACCACAATTGCAATTAACAACGATTTACCTGGTGCTAAACATATTTTTAAAAAATAAATAAGAATAAGAATATACGCATACCAAAAGTGTGTCATAACATGACGTCACTTAAATAACAAATCAACACTCATTTTATAATTGATTTACTGAAAGTCTCATAAGCGCCATATATGCCGATGAAGCGCTGCTACCATATGACCGTACCCGTTTGTCTAGTTATCCTGCGTATTTCCTTTCGTAGACCGTCTCGTGGCACTTCTCGGTCTACCAAAAGAATTACGCATTCGACCGGCGCGGCCGCCATTTATATTTACGGTGGCGCATTCGTCACTCAGCGATCGGTGAAACAAGTGTAATACAGATGTAAAAATACTTTCACCTGATAGATACTTCTACCATGCTCAGGCCGTGCTGACAAACGTGCTGACGCACATCGATCGCGTATATTTTTTGGTAGACGAAGAAGTGCCACATATAGATATTGCTTTGCAATTCGGTGTGGGCATCGTCTATACTTGGTTCTCCAATATTTCTTCCGTATAAGTAACCTAACCTAATCTAACCTTACCTAACCCCGCCATTAATTCCGATCGGGACGAACCCTAATATTCGCTCATAGCCATTAAAGGAAATAGTTCACCTTCGGAATTTTTTCAGAACACGATATTATTATATTTTTGAATACAGTTTCTTTTTTTCTTTTCAAAAATGGTCCTACATCGCGCCAATTCAGGACAGAAGGTCGTAAATCATTAATGTTATGATGTGCGTTATTGGTCTGCGCATGCTCCATGGCAGTGCTGGCACTTTCAGACGGTACGGTATATCATATATGCGCCGAATTCCTTCGCCAAAAAGTCAAATATCTTCGGCTGGAGAGTCTTCTTCAGTCAAGGAAACTTGCAGATAGGGGTTTCCCAACATGGGCTACAAAACAGCTATCTCAGTTTAAAACTAATGTTGAAGGTGAACTATTTCCTTTAAAGGGAAATAATGACCTTTTCCACAAAAATGGAGTTAGCACTTGAAATCGCCAGACGAGACCAAAATATATGGTAAATTCATCACATTTTGCATGAAAACTTTCCTACCGAAAAATATTTCAAGTTAAAGTTGATAAGCGTTCCACACTTTTAACGACCGGTACTTGCAAGTACTTTTGGTCCTCATCAAACTGCGGGCTTTTCCCGTATTGTTTTTTTACGCAATGGAGTGGAAAATATATTGTGCGTTCTGCTTGTTGTGATTATATGCCCGGCGATCTTCTAAAACTAACAGCGATTGGAAAAAGTGGCAATAAAATCGGAAGCTCATCGATGCACATCAACGGCGGCATAGTTAGTGGTTGCGACCCTCAATTTTTGAAAATCAATTCATTTGTTTTCAACATTAGGAGTATTGTATAATTTGTTTGTGGCTGTATATAACACTATGCTTTATATTATCATGAAAAATAATAATTTTTCCCCAAAAAACTAACAAACAATAACACAAAACTGGCAATTAAATCGGAAGCTCATCGATGCACATCGACGGCGACCTATTTAGCGTCGGCGATTTGTTTACAAAGCATTGTCATGCTTCTCGGCGCACTTAACCATTGTGGCGAGTTGTTGCTAGTAGCGCTTTCGTTCTCCATGGCAACCAGGCGTGAGCCAATGAAAAGCCAGAACGTATTCCCTTTCTGGCGTTTGATTGGCTGACGCCTGGTTGCCATGGAGAACGAAAGCGCTACTAGCGTGTGTCCGAGCAGCGCTCAGTTTGATCGGAAATGTCACAGAGCCTCCAAAAATGCCGCAATCGATGTAAACAATGGTAGGGAAGGGCGAATTTGTAAATGACCTTCATGAAGTACACAAGGTACTTGTTTTGTATTTTTCCCAAACTTACAACTTCGAATTTGGGAATAATTTTATTTAATTCTTAAATTTAAATAAAATAATTTTAAAACCATAGCGGTAGCCTAAGAAATTGTTGCTAACAAAATCAAAAGGTCATTATTTCCCTTTAAAGGAAATAGTTCACCTTCGGAAAATTTTCAGAACACGATTTTATTATATTTTTTAATACAGTTTCTTTTTTCTTTTCAAAAATGGTCCAACATCGCGCCAATTCAGGACAGAAGGTCGTAAATTATTAATGTTATGGTGTACGTTATTGGTCTGCGCATGCTCAGACCAGTGCTGGCACTCTCAGACGGTACGGTATATCATATATGCGCCGCATTCCTTCGCCAAAAAGTCAAATATCTTCGGCTGGAGAGTCTTTTCAGCCAAGAAAAGTTGCGGATAAGGATTTCTCAACACGGGCTACACAACTGCTATTTCAGTTCAAAATCCCATGTTGAAGGTGAACTATTTCCTTTAAGGACTTCACCTTTAAATTTTTACCAAACACGATTTGATGATATTTTTTAATACAATTTATTTTCATATTGTCAAAAATGGCCTTATATCGCGCAGATTCAGGACATAAGGTCGTAAATTTGTATTGTTTATCAAAACTATATGCATACTCTCTGAGTCAGAGTCCTGACGTCACGCGAATGTAAACAATGGTTCAGCCAAATAGATTCGAAAGTAGTCACGTAAGGATAGACTCGCATTGGAGATGTGCCAACCGGCGGCCGGCGTTCGCTTGCTAGCACCAGCTGCAAGCTGATTGGCTGATGGTATAGCCTCTGCCCGGGCTAGAACCAGTACAACATTCTTTCGCCAGCACCGCATTCCTTCGCCAAAATATCAGATATATTCGGCTGGAAAGTCTTTTCAGTCAAGAAAACTTGCAGATAGGGGTTTCCCAACACGGGCTACAAAACTGCTATCTCAGTTTAAAACTAATGTTGAAGGTGAACTATTTCCTTTAAGTCCGAGCGGGACGAACCCTAAGATTCGCTCGTAGCCATTAAAGGAAATAGTTCACCTTCAACATGGGTTTTGAACTGAAATAGCAGTTTTGTAGCCCGTGTTGAGAAATCCTTATCTGGAACTTTTCTTGGCTGAAAAGACTCTCCAGCCGAAGATATTTGACTTTTTGGCGAAGGAATACGGCGCATATATGATGGACCGTACCGTCTGAAAGTGCCAGCACTGCCATGGAGCATGCACAGACCAATAACGCACACCATAAAATCAATAATTTACACCCTTCTGTCCTGAATTGGCGCGATGTAGGACCATTTTTAAAAAGAAAAAAAGAAACTGTATTAAAAAATATAATAAAATCGTGCTCTGAAAAAAATTCCGAAGGTGAACTATTTCCTTTAAGTCCGATCGGGACGAAACCTAAGATTTGCTCGTAGCCATTAAGTCCGATCGGGACGAAACCTAAGATTTGCTCGTAGCCATTATGACTAAAAAGCAAAAAGCCGTCGCCGGGATTCGAACCGGCCACTCTAGGCATGGAAGCCAAGAATGTTAACCACTAATCTACAAAGGATTATAGCAAAGGATTACTATTAAAGTACCTTGGATTATAGGTTTAGAGGCACTGTGCCACATCTAGTCTGGCTATGTAGCGGAAATATCGTCAGGCTGACAGATTGTTGCCAGTCACTGTAGTTATCGCTAGATGTGGCACTTCTTTGTCTAACAAAAAATATACGCACATCGATCAGGGCCTAAGTATGCTAGCGCCACTGAACTCTGGCCCTTATCGATGTGCATCAGCACGTTTGGTAGCACGTTTGTCAGCAACAATCACGGCCCAGTATTCTGCCTGCCTAGTGTGCCTACCAATCAGGCCGTGCTGACAAACGGGCTGACAAACGTGCTGACGCACATCGATCAGGGCCTCTATAACAGTTGGCGCTATCCGCACCCCAAATCACGAGTGTCGTGATGTCACAAACAAAATCAAGAAAGTTTTTTTTTTAATATGAGAAGTTAAGAGAAAGTTTTAGAACAGAAGGCGGTCTAAGATGTGTGTGAGATGTATATCGAAAAATCTAAAAAAATATGCTGAATTTGTGATGCTTAAAAACCCACTACCTGTCCCCAGTGACCTACCCAGGATTTACTCCAGGAGGGGGCAATTTTTGCTTAGGGGGCATAAAGTACCCCCACCAAAAAAAGTCTCCGGATTTGGCCCACAATATTTTTAAAAGGGCATATTTTCGCCATTTTCTCTTTAAAAAATAAAACAAATCATTAATTTTTTCGACCAAAGGGGGCACGTACATACCTTCAGGGGGTAATTTCCCCGTTTGCCCCCCCCCCCCCCCCTTGTGTACGCCTGTGCCTGTCCCCCACCCCATTGTCATGCAAATCGGAATAGTCCGCTGTTTGACCTTCAACCTATCTGACCTGCTCTAACTCTTTTTATTTTAAATGTGCGACTCTAATATTTTATCAAAATGATCACTAGGTCGTGTTCTATCTGTGTACCAATTTTAAAACCAATCTAAATAGTCCGCGAATGTGTTTCAGAATGTTAATGTGAATGTGTGCCAATTTGACACGCGTGTTAGTAAAAAATTTCGGTATACTGCGGCGTAATTGCGCAGAACTGCGCCAAATTTGTGCGAACTTACGCTACGAAATCACATGCCGCTCGAATATTGATGCGCTGGCATGCGGTTTCTCTTCGTTTAACGTTTTGTACACCGTTGTGGTTTCCATATCAATATACATTTGATTTAAACAAAATTTATTCGTTACCATTTATTATCGTTGCGTAGTAATTGCCTCATACAGAATGGCACATCGGCTGCTTAGGCTCATCTGGATCTAGCCCTGGACGGAGTTTGATAATATTGTTTTCGGCTTGCATTTCAAGTCTCACAGTCTTTAAAGAGAAGATGACAGACGCAGGATTTTTCCGGGTGAGAGTTGTTTAGCCTTTTTATTATTTTACAACATTTCAATGGGTCAAACTGGCGATAATCCTACGGCGTTTTAGATGTTACAAAAGCAACTATTTGGTCACTACGCATCTAAAACATTTATGGACCTGTTATGTTATTTATTATGTATCTAGCCTAACAATGTTGTATCTTACCTAACAATGTTGTATTGTACCTGACAATGTCATATCTTACCTAACAATGTTGTATCTTACCTAACAATGTTGTATCTTACCTAACAATGTTGGAATTCAAAATGTTTCTGTAGGGTAATAACTGTGCTCACACCACAATTGTTGACATCTACGTAATCCAGTGTGTCAACATGGAAAAATAAGCATCGCCCACATCATTGAACAAGGCAGACCCACACAGAACTCTGCTAACCTAACCTAACCTAAAATACTGCAGCTACAATTTAGGGTATCATGAGCCCTGTTCGGCTGCCGGCTCTCACATTAGCCAGTGCTAGTGGGCTTGCAGGTTGCCTAGCAATGTGCAATTCACCAATCAGGAGCAAGCAAACGATGAAGTCACACAGTACACACACATTTTCATGTACACATGCCCCTTACATGACGTCACATGCTCGTGAGTTAGCAGCATTCCAGTGATTGAAAAAGACCGCTAGCATGGCTTGCTAGCGGGTTTGCTCGCAGGTGTTCAGCGGCCGCAAGCTGACGTCACTCATGACGACACTGCCCTGTGTGACGTCAGTGAGCTCTCGCGAGAGCAGGCCGCCAAACAGCGCTATGGTCACTGGCACTACCCCTCCCAGTGGTATCTGGTAACCCCTCAAATGCACCAGATTCCAGGGAACTATTTGTTGTTGTTTTGGTTATACTTCAGTAATGCACTTCCCCAGTTTATCATAGTCTTGAGGTACCTATTAGAAGAAGAAATAGTCAGTTGACAGTATATTCTATTGCAGAGTGAAAATGCCCCCAAACAGGGTCCTAGGATTGCTTTAGAGCTGGGGTGCAGAGTGGAAAATTGTGGCCAAAATGAACATAGATAGTGGAAAATTCACACAAAAACATGTACAATGCTTTATCAATACCCAATTACCTGCTTACCAGAATTAGTTATTACCTATGCCAATTCTTACCAGTCTTTCCCTCCACTGGCTGTCCCTATCATTGCATTCATAAATTAGTATCAGGGTTCCAATTGTCCAATACATTTTAAAATAAGGAGTGGAAAATTCACAATAAAATACAGGAAAAGAGTGGAAAAATAGTATCCATAAGGTTTGGTTTTCCACCCAAATTGTCCAATGCTAGGACACTGCCCCAAATAATTTCATGAGCCGGTAATTGATGTGCAAGGTCACATTGTGGTGGCGGCCGCTGCACAGCCGACCTTCAGTCTCAAATACAAGTCCTGCACTCCGCCAGGAACGGAGGTTGGGGTTTAGTGGTCAAACGTGATTGGGTTTAGTGGTCAACAAAATTATTTTGTGCCATTTTTGCTCTGCAATGAAATATACTGTCAGCTGACACTCAACCCTATCACGCTCTTACTAAAGCTCCGTTCCTGGCGGAGCGCAGGACTTTTATTTGAGACTGAAGGTCGGCTGTGCAGCGGCCACCACCAGTGTGACCTTGCATGTCAATCACAGGCTCACAAAATTATTTGCCAGCTTTTTCACTCTGCAATAAAATATACTGTCAGCTGACTATTTCTTCTAATAATATGTACCTCAGGACTACAATAAACGGGAGGTGCGTTACTGAAGTATTACCAAAACAACAACAAATAGTTCCCTAGAATCTGGTGCATTTGAGGGGTTACCAGATACCGCTCTGGCCGCCTGGGAGGGGTGGCGCCAGCGACCATGATACCCAATTTAGTAGCAATGTTCAAATTGTTCCTGTGACGTCATCATTTGATCTTTATCTTATCAAGTAAACTAACAGGAATGGTCAGTCAGCTGGCATGTAAACAAAGTTTGGCGACAGGTGAGGTGACAAGCTGCAAGATATTAATTATTGAAGTTAGAATTAGGTATAGTGCAAAATATCTTTGGGAAGACAGCCATAGTTACTAAATGTGATATTTTCTATCAATTGGTAGGTATATTATAGGGATTAACTAATAACTAAGGGTGGGACAAAGACCAGTACAGCCTCTTAATGTGATGTTTTGCTGTCCGAGCCTGGTAGAATGAAGTGACCAGTAGGTAGTAATGCTTCAGTGTTCAGTGGCAAGGCTTTTCCCTAGGTCTTTTTGAGGGGCTGTGGCCTCCACGACTTCTGCAGTAAAAAAGGCTGAGCTTAATTTGAGCAACCTTGAACACTTATGCGGCTGGTGACAGTGTGATAGATGGTGTGTGTAACATTCACAACAAATAGGCAATTTCATGGTAAACCCTGAATGTTTTCTAAAGCCACTCAACTACATGAATATCTACAAGTTATGAGTTATCTTTTTGCGTCACCAACCACCAGTGAACGACGATGCAGACAAAACTGTGTCAGACGCAGGCCATTTATGTCAAAGTTGTTTTGCTGCTGCTCCTGAGTGACTGCAGGAGCCGCAAAAAGTATGATGTCGCCCCTGCTCTTTCGTGATAGGCTGATGATTAAGCCCCACCTTTTTGGCAGTGGGAGCTGCAGCAGCTGCAGCGCCTTGGACAGGCATCCTGTCGCTTACACAAATTCAGGGGATGTCAGTATTATGAAGGTCTTTTTTCTCCATGCAACTCCCAAAAGCCTAATTTTGGAGTCTGGAAAAGTTGGGCCATGTCCCCCTTCCCCCTGGTGGTGGAGCCAGTGTTCAGTTGATTTTCCCTTGTTGCTGTCTTCTGATTCTCATATTTCATTGCTGGTACCTACTTTGACTTGTGTTATATATTTAACAGTTCCAGTAATATTTTATTATTACATGATTCATGTGATTGTGCATGTCATTATTAGTAACTTTGCATGGACAAACTCTAGTATGTCCACACAACTATTCACAATTGGTTTCTTATAGAATATCACAACCGCAACTCACTTAAAGGGAAATATTTACATTTTGATTTTTCTAGCAACAATTTCTTAGGCTTCCATTATGGTATTGCAATGATGTGATCTAAATGTAAGAATGAAATACAATTATTCCCTAATGCAAAGTTGGAAGTTTGGACAAATTAAAAAGCAAGTTCATATACTTTCGGAGTTCATGATCAGTGTTTTCCCTCCACTAGCGAAACGCGACATACATTCAACGACACGCGAAATGCTTTTGCATCAATCTGTTAAACATTTAATACCTCTTGTTTCTCAACAAATCACACACTAAATAGGTGGCCATCTGGGGCCAAGCTAAACAGCCAATTTCAATGCACTTTTTCAAATACTTGTTGATTGTTCATAAAAGTTTGGTACATATTCGCAAAAGATAGAGTGCAGGAAACATATTGCATACCTTCATGATAAACAACAATGTGTAGGGAGGCTAATTTACTGAATTTGTTTCCAAGTACTTGCTGAGTACCAACTGTTATAAGCGTGGGTCGCTTATCAATTATAACTTTAAATATCTTTTGGTAGCAATATTTATATGCAAAATGTGATAAATTGACAATATATTTTGGTCTTGTCTACCGATTTCAAGTAATCACTCCATTTATGTGGAAAAGGGTGAACATTTCCCTTTAAATAGGGGTGATCTGTAAAATGCACTTTTCCAAAGGAAAAAAAAACACTCAGAACCTGTTCCACAGACCTTAAAAAGAGACTTGGTACATCGCTTTTGGTCCTCCTTTCCAAAAACTACCACCTCAAACAAAACGAAACCTTGCAAAAATGCATTAAAGGGACTGTCCCACCTTCCCAAAAGTTGTCAAATGTACGCCGCTTGTGGTGCAAAATATGAAGTAATCCCTGCCAAACACGATTATGACATTTGTTTCTTGCAAACTGCTCAATTTCATAAAAAGTTAAGTTTTAATATTGGGGTTGATTACGTCATATTGAGCTCTAGAAAACTACACAGAAATCCTTTATGCTGCCAAAGTATGGGCACAATTATTTCGAGACAATTCTGGCGCTTTGAATACAAAACAAACCGATTACCAAACCATTGAAACGTAGCAAATATCTCCAAGGTTCACCTTAAAACAAGTCAACTACTACCACCATTTGGTAAAGAGAGACGTCATCAGCTTTAGACCCGTATTCAAATACACATAGGGTTTATTTGTTACAATTGTCAAGACCAAGCTCGAATTTCTTTTCGATTAGACCTATGTGTTTTTTTAAACTGTTGTATACTTCAAAGCAAATCCAACAACATGGCTATCTCAACTCAAATATAATGTTAAGGTGGGACAGTCCCTTCAATAGCAATGGCAGGACGCCACAAAGTGGTCATTCGCCCCTCTATTTATTCTCAATAACTTCCGAGTCGCTTCAGTGACATCAATCAAGTTTGATAGGCTGGTAGAACGATTGATTTGACACATTTTGACACCAGAAAAAGTTCCAGGTCAGGTCCGGGGACCGAGTTATGACGTCACAACCAAAACTCTGCGCAACAGTGTTTGAGCTGATGGATGCCCTCATGCTACTTTATTCATTATTATCATCACTTGGCGTTAGCAATGGATCATGACAGTCATCAGTGGCAGATCCATAGGGTGGGGGGGGGGGGGCATGCCCCCCTTGAAGGGGCCCAATATCCCAAGGGAGGCCCCATAGCCGATTGAAGTGACTCGAAGCGACTTGCACCCCGTTTTGAAACAAATCGCAAGTAAATTTACCCACTCTGATCTCCAGAGGGCCCATTCTGGCCTCCAGAGAGCCCACTCTGGTCTCCTTAGCGGCCACTTCGGCCTCCCCTTTGACCGCCGGAGGGCTCATTCTGACTTGAAGAGGGTCCATTCTGGTTTGTAGAGGCCCATTTTAATTTTAGCATGTGAAAGGGACGGATGGTCATAATATAACTGCTTTGGCCAGACACAACATGGCTCAGGAGGTCAGAACTGGCCCACTGGATGCCAGAGTGGGCCCTCTGTAAGACAAATAGTGATCTTATGAAAAGCACAGAGGGGCCATCTGGAAGCCAAGATTTTCCAGAGGGCCTTTTGAAAGGCAGAGGGGCCCTCTGGAAACCAGATGGCCTCTGGAGGCCAGAGCGGGTCCTCTGGAGGACAGAGGGGGACTCATGGAGGATAGGTGGGTTCTCTGGAACATAGGGAGCCCTTGGCTGGTCTGGGAGTGCCCAGACTCTGGTCTGAGGGCCCTCTCAGACCCTGGCCTGGGACCCCTCAGGCTGGGACCAGGGACCATCTTAACTAGTCTAGGGCCCTCATACCACAGTCTGGGCACTCTCAGACCAGCCAAGGGCCCCTTAGGTTCCAGAGGACCCAGCGGGCCTCCATGAGGCCCACTTTGGCCTCCAGAGGGCCTACTCTGACCTCCAGAGGATGATGGTGATTTGGGCTTTAGGGCGTCTCAGCAACTCAGGCTATGTGACGCCCATATGACCTCCAGAAGACCTGCTCTGGCCTCCAGAAACCCATATGGTTTCCAGAGGGCGCATCTGCCTTTCAAAGGGCCCATCTGGCTTCCGAATTCCCCCTCTGTGATTTGCAGAGGACCACTGTTTGCCTTCCACAGGGCCCACTCTGGCATCCAGTGGACCAGTTCTGGTCTCTTGAGGGCCCACTCTGATTTCCTGAGCCATGTTGTATCTGTCTCAAAGCAGTTATATTATGACCGTCAGTGGCGGATCCAGGATTCGGTCAAGGAGGGGACCATGTAGCAAAGTGCCCCCCCCCCCCCCCCCCCAGGTCTTGGTGGCCCCCTCAGGCCTTAGTGAGCCCCTCAAGCTTTGGTGGGCCCTTTTGACCTTGCAGACAAATGTAGACCAGAATGGACACTTTGTTCAAAATATCCCTTTCACATGCTAAAATGAGCCTCTACAAACCAGAATGGGCCCTCTTCAAGTCATAATGGGCCCTCCGGCGGTCAGAGTGGGCCCTCTGGAGGCCGCAGTGGCCGTTACGGAGACCAGCGTGGGCTCTCTGGAGGTCAGAGTGGGCAAATTTACTTGCGATTTGTTTGAAAGCGGGTGAAATTCGTTTCGAGTCACTTCAATCGGGGGGGGGGGGGCATGCCCCCCTCTGGATCTGCCACTGATGACCGTCATGATCCATTGCTAACGCTAAGTGACGATAATAATGAATACAGTAGCACGAGGGCATCCATCAGCTCAAAAACCCTTGCACAGACTACTTTTGGTTGTGACGTCATAACTCTGTGACCTGACCTGACCTGGCATTTTTTGTCTGGTGTCAAAATGTTTCAAATAAATCGTTCTACCAGTCTAACAAACTTGATCGATGTCACTGAAGCGGATCTGAAGTTTTTGAGAATAAATAGAGGGGCGAACGACCACTTTGTGGCGTCCTGCCATTGCTATTAACGCATTTTTGGAGGTTTTCTTTTTTCGAGGTGGTAGTTCTTTTTTTTAAAGGAGGACCAAAAGCGTTGTACCAAGTCTCTTTTTAAGGTCCGTGGAACAGTTTCTGAGTGTCTTTTTTCCTCTTGGGAAAGTAGAGGTAAAGTAGTTATAGACCAAACCCGGTAGTGGCAGCCCGGGTTCAAGTCGCTTCGGTGCTCGCTATTTGCCCCTGACTGGGATGGCCTGTGGCCGGTGGCAGCGGTCGCACTCAAGGTCAGGTGACGTCAGAGGGCGGGGCGGACCGTGTCCAGGTATGTCGGGCACGTAAAACTTTCGCTTCTAAATTCTGCCGGACGCCAGGAATTGCTTGATCGGGTGGTGGGGTAAGGACCTGCGCAACAAGCTTTGCTTAGGGCGGGGTCTGACCTCGGAAATCCATCCATTCAAAAATATTCGGACTAAATTTATAGAAGAAAAAAATAGATTACCCCTACTTTAAAGGGAATGTTTCACCTTTCTGAAAGTTGTCAAATATACGCTGGTTGAAGTAAAGAATATGAAGTAAGTGCTTCTGAACACGATGGTGATATTTTTCTCTCGAAAAGTCATTTTAACTTTCACAAATTAAGTTAAAAAAAATTGGGATGATGACGTCATTATTGAGCTATAGACAAACAACTTTAGCTGCCATACATATCGCACAATCGTTTCCAGACAATTCTGGCGACTGTAATACAAACATTGTGGAACTGTGTCTTCTCCCGCACAGAACACAATGACGAGTGCGAGGCGTTGCGATAGCTCAATATTTATTTAAAAAGCAATCAATCCATAACTGAGACTTCAAACAACGTGAACAACTTCAATCTGGACCGCAACCTATCGCGTTGGCCGTTGTTTACATCGTACTCGCCAAGGTTCGAGAAATACAGGTCGTCTGACTTCCAGGACCAACAATCTTGAAGTAGCTGTCGGCCAATTAGCGGCGGGACTTGTAAAGACTCCCTTTTTGCAAATTATAAATTGAATTGCTTAAAAGGGACACGTTTTGGGGAAATGACCTTAAAGGGAATAGGTCACATTGAATGTGTCATGAAATTCAACCATACCATCTAGAGCTCAAAACTACGAATATGACTTTGGTTTGGACAACTGATTGATATATGTGGAGAAAGAAGTAAGTTTCTCTTTCTATTTCACGAGAAATCGTACGATATCAGCTGGCGTTCTGGCTCCGCCCCGCTCCACCTGACGCCAAGTACAGTATCTGACAAGGGGCCGTCGCGCCGCCCGGACGGCTGGGCGGATATTAACGAGGCGTCGTGATCAGAGACTACGTGCCAGAGAGTGTACCTGCCTCCGACGACGAGCATTCATGTCCCGATGGTGGTCCGGAACAGCAGACATTAAACCGGGCCCACTAGTCCTGTGTCGAAATTACTTAACGTATGGAGGTAATTCTTTCACCACAGCCCATTTTTAGATCTGCTCTACAAATCTGCTATCTCAGTCCAAACCCCATGTTAAAGGTGAACTATTCCCTTGAATAATTTAGACATTTCAATAATGGCCAAAGATATTGGCTATCTCAGTTCAAAACCAATACCAAGGTGAAAAATTCCCTTTAAGTTTGCAGATCACAATGACTTCACTAGCATGCTTTGGTTGATCTTACTGCCTCCAGCTGACACTTTCATATGACGCTGATCATTGGTAATTCAACAGTAGTGAAAAACCAGTTGAGGGTAGGTGAGTGCTGCACATAGGTAGGGTAAACTGCCGTAACCACAAACATCAGACTTTTCAGGCTATCAGCAAGGGCGGATCTAGCCGTGGTTTTTGTTGTTGTGTGTGTGTGTGTGTGGGGGGGGGGGGGGGGGGGGGGGGGAGGGGGGGGGGGGGGGGGGGGGGGGGGGGGGGGGGGGAGGGGGGGGGGGGGGGGGGGGGGGGGGGGGGGGGAGGGGGAGGGGAGGGGAGGGAGGGGAGAGAGAGGAGGCAAATCCAGTGGCGCATTTACACAAGTTGTTGACCGGCGGGGGGGGGGGGGGTAGGTAGCAAACCGTCAGCAAAAAGTTGTTGACGGGGGGGGGGGGGGGGGTAGAGCGCGCCATCAGCCATTGTACGTCAGACCGTTTTTAAGGAGGGTATCATAGTCTCAGGACCTTTGGGGAGTGGTGGTAGTGGTGGGGGTATGGCCCCTTTGGGCCCCTGGATCTGCCCCTGGCTATCGTAATTTAAACAATACCGACGCACTAAACCACTGTGCATCAGTATTGCCAGCATTCTGATAGCATGCAAGTCCGAGGTTATGATGTATCTTAGAATTGCACCCTTTCCCTACCTCTAGAAATTGATCTTTTTGTATATTGTCAAAATACTTAAAATTCACATAGCTTGAGGTCTCCATTGTGTGATTTCTTTGGAATATGTATATTGCTAATAACATTAACTTCTTCAGGAAAAGTAGTTTCATTTAAGCTCTATAATGATCCCAAACACCTTTAAAATACCAAAGGCACCAATCAATGCATTTAATTTTGATGTTATGAGGTGCGATTTTCAGTGATGTGATAACATTCTCATTTAATATTTCAGTACTTTAACTATGGTGGCATATGTGTAGAAAAGGCCATCAGCTTATTTCTTTACCAAATTGCACTAACATCCTTGGCCAGAATGATGGTGTGATGGTGTATGAACTATGATGGTGTGAAGGTGAACGAAGACATGCCAGAGGTGACATGTCAAATGATGGAGCAGTTGGTGTGGCCTAAAGTGCAAATGACCAGCATTGTAGTGGAGCATTCCAGTGCATTTTGCCACTTCATGTTGTATCCTTTTACAGTTCTGTGCTTCAGTTTTTCTGGGGCGTCATACGACTTCTTTGGTTGGTAGGTAGCTAAATTAATACAATTACCTGTGAATCTCAATTATTATTATTTATTTTACATACTTGAATATATTTTAACTGCAACAAATTCCACTGTAGGTCCCCTTTTTATTTATAAATAAAAAGTAAGCACAGACTTTAAACGAACTCACTATTTTCCTGCAATATTCCCAATACCACTTTATGAAGCTGTTGTGTGTGTGTTGCCCTCCGGCTACGAGGCTGGCAGTGTCGTCGACGACGATGAACCTTCAACGGTCGTCGGACGACGGACGTCCGATGACAGATGTCACCAGCCTCATCCAGTCGTTAGGAGCTCACGCAATTCTACCTTGTATCTGTCATCCTCGTCATGCACCAACTGGCACCTAAACCAAACATCGACCGCCCGGTATCCTGGCTGTGTTAGTTCCGGTATCCTGGCTGTGTTAGTTCCGGTATCTTTGCTGTGTTAGTTCCGGTATCCTGGCTGTGTTAGTTCCGGTATCCTGGCTGTGTTAGTTCCGGTATCCTGGCTGTGTTAGTTCCGGTATCCTGGCTGTGTTAGTTCCGGTATCCTGGCTGTGTTAGTTCCGGTATCCTGGCTGTGTTAGTTCCGGTATCCTGGCTGTGTTAGTTCCGGTATCCTGGCTGTGTTAGTTCCGGTATCCTGGCTGTGTTAGTTCCGGTATCCTGGCTGTGTTAGTTCCGGTATCCTGGCTGTGTTAGTTCCGGTATCCTGGCTGTGTTAGTTCCGGTATCCTGGCTGTGTTAGTTCCGGTATCCTGGCTGTGTTAGTTCCGGTATCCTGAGTGTGTTAGTTCTGGTACCCTGAGTGTGTTAGTTCCGGTATCCTGGCTGTGTTAGTTCCGGTATCCTGGCTGTGTTAGTTCCGGTACCCTGATTGTGTTATTTCCGGTATCCTGGCTGTGTTAGTTTCGGTATCCTGGCTGTGTTAGTTCCGGTACCCTGAGTATGTTAGTTCCGGTATCCTGGCTGTGTTAGTTCCGGTATCCTGGCTGTGTTAGTTCCGGTACCCTGAGTGTGTTAGTTCCGGTATCCTGGCTGTGTTAGTTCCGGTATCCTGGCTGTGTTAGTTCCGGTACCCTGAGTATGTTAGTTCCGGTATCCTGGCTGTGTTAGTTCCGGTATCCTGGCTGTGTTAGTTCCGGTACCCTGAGTGTGTTAGTTCCGGTATCCTGGCTGTGTTAGTTCCGGTATCCTGGCTGTGTTAGTTCCGGCATCCTGAGTATGTTAGTTCCGGCATCCTGGCTGTTAGTTCCGGTATCCTGGCTGTGTTAGTTCCGGTATCCTGGCTGTGTTAGTTCCGGTATCCTGGCTGTGTTAGTTCCGGTATCCTGGCTGTGTTAGTTCCGGTACCCTGGCTGTGTTAGTTCCGGCATCCTGGCTGTGTTAGTTCCGGCACCCTGAGTGTGTTAGTTCCGGTATCCTGGCTGTGTTAGTTCCGGTATCCTGGCTGTGTTAGTTCCGGTACCCTGAGTGTGTTAGTTCCGGTATCCTGGCTGTGTTAGTTCCGGTATCCTGGCTGTGTTAGTTCCGGTACCCTGAGTATGTTAGTTCCGGTATCCTGGCTGTGTTAGTTCCGGTATCCTGGCTGTGTTAGTTCCGGTACCCTGAGTGTGTTAGTTCCGGTATCCTGGCTGTGTTAGTTCCGGTATCCTGGCTGTGTTAGTTCCGGTACCCTGAGTATGTTAGTTCCGGTATCCTGGCTGTGTTAGTTCCGGTATCCTGGCTGTGTTAGTTCCGGTACCCTGAGTGTGTTAGTTCCGGTATCCTGGCTGTGTTAGTTCCGGTATCCTGGCTGTGTTAGTTCCGGCATCCTGAGTATGTTAGTTCCGGCATCCTGGCTGTTAGTTCCGGTATCCTGGCTGTGTTAGTTCCGGTATCCTGGCTGTGTTAGTTCCGGTATCCTGGCTGTGTTAGTTCCGGTATCCTGGCTGTGTTAGTTCCGATATCCTGGCTGTGTTAGTTCCGGTATCCTGGCTGTGTTAGTTCCGGTATCCTGGCTGTGTTAGTTCCGGTATCCTGGCTGTGTTAGTTCCGGTACCCTGAGTGTGTTAGTTCCGGCACCCTGAGTGTGTTAGTTCCGGTGTCCTGGCTGTGTTAGTTCCGGTGTCCTGGCTGTGTTAGTTCCGGTATCTTTGCTGTGTTAGTTCCGGTATCCTGGCTGTGTTAGTTCCGGTATCCTGGCTGTGTTAGTTCCGGTATCCTGGCTGTGTTAGTTCCGGTATCCTGGCTGTGTTAGTTCCGGTACCCTGGCTGTGTTAGTTCCGGTATCCTGGCTGTGTTAGTTCCGGTATCCTGAGTGTGTTATTACCGTAAACACGATGTCGGCGTTCGTAGTGAGAGGGTCATGACTCGTAGTACGTCATCCTCTGGCCGTGCGGTGCAGACGATACTGGACACAGGCTGGTGCTAACAGTAGGGTATGCCCCTTCGCTGCTGTTTCCTTTTTCAGGGGACCTCGGCGGAGCAGGACAACCGGTTCAGCGACAAGGAAAAGAAAATGATGAAGCAGATGAGGTTCTCAGACAATCTGACAAAGAAGGTATAGTTTCTACCAGGTTTTTGTCCCAGTTTACTCGAGGGCATTCAGTGCTTGTCCTTTATCCAACGTGTTTGTGTGATGCTTCTATAATCTGATGGTAACATGTCAATATTTCTCCGCCTGGGAACTTATATCGCCTATAGAATCTGCAGGTGTCTTAACTCCCTTAGACGTGACTGATTATTATGTGTAACAAATATTTGCATTTTATCCTACAGTCTATTTCATGTTATTTTCTATGTTATACTCAGTATGAATCATCCAATTAATTAAGGACTGAGCACATGCACACACATATCTCAATATCATGGATGTTAGAAAATACAATACAATTCCCTTGATGGTTTACCTATCATTTGATCATATACTTTTATTTATACCTGATTGGAATTTTATCACTTAATAATACACTTTATCATCACATAATAGTACATTCTTACATTACATGTCACTATTATTCTGTCTTTTTACATTATCGTGTTGTTAGCCATGTCTTTTTAATTGTTATAGGAAGTTGGAAGTGCATAAGTTTCTGAATATTTATAGAGAAAACTAAATAATAGTTTCTTAAAAAGCTTCTGGCTTGACGTTGGACCGTGCTGTTTGTCATGGGGATGATTCCTAAGAATGACGTAATTTGCTAGGCGCAACAATTTGTTTAACTGCAGTGAAAATAATGGCCAAATTAAATTAATGCTTCAACTGCTCGAGTTCAAACTTCTACGTGTAACTCACGCGACTCAAGAGTTTGTTAGCTGAAACTCTGAAGGGCCGGCATGACGATGCGTGCTATTATGGCGCTTGTATTGCACCACGGCAAAATTGGTGGGTCATTTGGTGTGCCTTAGTACCAGAAAACGAAGTATTTTAACTGAAGTCCCTTTTAGCCAGGTCCAACCCATCATGAACTTTTGGGAGATGCACTCCTTCCGTCTTTTTTAAAGTGATGCTCTAAATTTCTGGTCTACCAAAACAGCTTATTTTCTGAGCGATTTCTGTATCTCCTATATTTTAATGGGTAGATGGCAGCAAATATTAAATGCTGACTAGACGTGGGCAATAGGAGATGGCTTGTGGGCCGGGGTGGGGATTCACGTACTGGTAAGTGACAGTTATACTTCTTACATGTGGTTGATAGCTTGTCTTGATTCAGACCGTTTAAATTGACTTCGCAATCAGCAATTGTTAGCATTAGAAACAAACCTTGGGATAAAGCGCTTTGGTATGTGACTTACTCTCATCACACTTGATGTAATATATGTCGAACCCCTCAATGGTAGGTTGTAATGTATGTCAAAGAGATTGTACGGAGGCGAACAACAAATGACCAATGGGTGTTTTTCGCAAATGACATTGTTATATAGCCTAAGTACATGTGTGAGTTGGCCATGTAAAAACTCCCTTGGTCAATGTTTTACTGGTCTATTCTTATTTTCATCCTGGGGCCGACTAGTTGTACCGCGGTCGAGTTGAGCGATGAAACACACTAGTACCGACCCAGGTAAGGCCTTAAATAGGTAAAGTAACACCGATCGGCATTGTTAGCTGTATACAGCTTCCTGGTAAATCACTGGTGCATTCGTTCCTGACTGCTATCTTTTCTTCTCCAACGTGTCCATTTGCTGGCTTCGTTCCTTATGATATTGTTACAGGTGATTCCTAGCTGTAACAGTTAAATCACTTCTGAAACAGACATGCCTATTTATCCACCTGTTGTTTTACACATTGTTTTCATGTATTTGGATAAGTATCATGTAACTTTTCAGCTTTTATGCGTCAAAGCGGGGTTTCGGTGTCTTGTGCATACGTTTTGAAAGCTGCTTAGATGATGCATGACTACACACAGGATTCGCCACAATATGATGTGATACGTTTTTGTGTCTAATCCTTTTGTGTGATACTAGAAGATGGTTGTACACACTACACAGTACACACCATTGCACGTGTACTTAACGTACTTTCAACCATATTCCTTTCAGGTTGACATGACTCGCGTCAAGCTGGATGTACTGAAGCCTTGGATCACCCAAAGGATCACACAGCTGCTGGGTATCGAGGACGATGTTGTCATCGAGTTTGTCTTCAATCAGCTGGAAGAACGGGTGATTGATTATTTAAGTTGTATACTGATAGATGTTCATTGGACTGATACATGTTCTTGTGGAACCTATGTTAAATTTGTTTCTCTGTTTTGTCATTCAGCGACATTTTCATTATCGACAGTAAGTTACACAAGTTTCACGGAATAATCGAGCATGCAAGGCTTTGAGGACAAACAGCTCACTTCAATTATGCCAGATGCAGTACAGACAGCGACGTACATTCAACGCTACTATACTATTTAAAAAACATAACCAATGCTGATTATTGCCTTTACTATTTGTCAACGTTTGGCCTATTGCGCTGCTGGTATTATATTGATGACTTTGTAAATTTGGCTAATTTCATGGAAGTTTTTCTTGCTGCAAATATTGTTCATAGACCTGGTTGGCGTGTTGGTTGTGGATAGGTTTAGTGTACAGAATGTAATGCATGCAATCAATGACTTTACCGTAGCTCAATGGTATGTTTGCGTTTCAGAATCCAGATCCCCGGAAGATGCAGATCAACCTCACTGGATTTCTGAATGGCAAAAATGCTCGTGTATTTCTTCACGACCTTTGGGGTCTTCTCAGCTCGGCCACAATGAACCCAAGTGGAATTCCTGACAGTTTCATTGAACAAAAGAAGGAAGAGATCCGGCGTCGAAACGTAAGTTTTCCGAGGTAGCACTCTTGGATTTTGACATGTTTGTTTGCTAAGTAAGAAATACAATGTTCTGTCTTAAATTTTGGGTACTTGAGTTTCTCTTGTATAACCGGCTTTGTCACCAACATATTTGCTAGGACATTTAGCGGATACTTCCGGAAGTCTTTTTCCTAACATATAACAGCAAGGCTGTCAGAATTCAAACCCTTTCATAGTCTTTTGTGTTCTGATAGATCGCAAGCCCTCAAATCCTGTGCAGATTGTCAATCGGACTGGTTCCGCACTCGTTACATGTTATTTGGCGAAGCCGTCATGGGCGCTAAATGCTCACCATAGCCATCGTTTTAGATGTCCGGATAGGCAGTCATCTGCACTGGATCCTGTGCCGATTGCAGGAGGGCACCACACAACCGCAGCATTTGCCGTGCCCTTACACCCTAAAGCATCATCATTACCACGTCTGCAGGAGGATCAGGCGCGGCTCGAGCAGGACATCCGCCGGCAAGTGGAGGCCGAGCGCACGCGTGTCGAGAAGGAGCTGAACGTCAGCCACATTCGACGCCAGTCCCGGTCACGGTCCCGGGAGCGCACTGGGCGGCGGCGGCGACGCTCGCGCAGCCGAAGCCGCAGCCGCAGCCGCTCACCGCGCCGGGAGCGTGGCGCCGGCGATGGCGCATCCTGGCCACAGCCGGATGAGCAGGTGGCGCCCCAGCAGCCGCCCGCCGAGCCGGCCAACGGGTCGGCAGAGACGGCCGCTACGGCAGAGATGGCGACAGCTGCTGCTGAGGCGGCTGAAATGCCCGCTGCCTTGGCTAAGAAAGAGGCGGCAGCTTCTGAGAATGAAGGGTAATTACTCACTACATTGGACATGCTTGACATTGGACCATTTACATAAAATGTGACAGAATACAGCGCACATGCAATGCGTTTTCATCCGTGTAGTTAGTTTTATTTCTATTGCATGGCGACAATGCCTTAAAGGGACACTCCCACCTTCCCAAAAGTTGTCAAATGTACGCCGCCTGTGGTGCAAAATATGAAGTAATTGCTGCCGAGCACGATTATGACATTTGTTTCTCGCAAACAGTGCTCAATTTCATAAAAAGTTAAGTTTTAATATTTGGGTTGATGACGTCACATTGAGCTCTAGAGAGCTATACAGACATCCTTTACGCTGCCAAAGTATGGCACAATTATTTCGAGACAATTCTGGCTCTTTGAATACAAAACAAACCAACTACCAAACCATTTGAAACACGCAAATATCTCCAAGTCTAACACCTTAAAACAAGTCGACTATCATCACCATTTGGTAAAGAGAGGTGACGTCATCGGCTTTAGACCCCTATTCAAATACACGTGGGGTTTATTCGTTACAATTGTCAAGACCAAGCTCGAATTTCTTTTTGATTATACCTATGTGGTTGTTTGAACTGCTACCCTACTTAATTTCAATGCAAATCCAACAACATGGCTATCTCAACTCAAAACTAATGTTAAGGTGGGAGTGTCCCCTTAACCCGCGCCCCGCTGGGGGGGGGGGGGGGGGGCATCTGCCCTCCTCCCGGATTTTCTCAATAACTTGAAAACTGTTATAGATATCGACGTGAAACTTTCAGTACTAAGGTACTTGCGAGATACATCAATTATACGTCTTCCCACAAAATTTCAATGAAATTGATGTAGGAAATAATGATGCTTTAATGATGTAATGTCATGCCATTTTTTGGTGGAAAAACTATAAATGTTAGAAAAATCGTAGACAATAGAGTTGTAATGCATATTACAAATATAAAACGCCAAAAGAAAGGAAATAACATTCTATTCAAAATGGCTATCTCGGATTTGCGATTTTTTCTCTCCCAATAATGAAAACTTTTTGAGCAAGTTTCCACAATTTTTTTTTGTTGAAGATATGAAAAAACGGAATATATATTAGAGAACCAAGGATGGACGATACCCAAACCAAATTTCAAAGCAATATCTTTATTTTTGACTGACTCATGGCTCCCTAAGTATAAGTAACTCATAACATCATTTTTTTAAGTTGCGTTTTTGGGGGCTTTTACTGACCAGATACAAACAAATACATGCCACCGCTGTATTTCTGAGACAAAACTGGTCTAGAACATGCCTTTTTATTTATATTAATCAATTTCTAATTGTGACCCTGTATGTGACCTGACCTTCATCTTAGGGCCATTATATGAGGTCAGATTGTGCAAATGGCTGCTGCTATCACATTATACGTGTAAAATAACTCATAAAGCATGTTGCATGACTTTCGTAGATATTTTGCGCATAGTGACCTTTTGTGACCTGACCTTTTGTGGCCTTTGCTTACAATTTCACTTTTGCTTATGTGGGAGATGCATTATACCTTTGAGAGCACTTTGTGCGATAATAGTCGAAATCTAAGGCTTTGGATGAAAAGTATGGCCCCAAAAACTCGAAATACCTCCATTGTGACCTTTCACCTGACCGTGACCTGACATGTGACCTTATTTTGTCAATTTCGCGTATGCTTTAGATGCGTCTCATTGAGAGCTTTCGACTACCGCCTTGCACGTCTCGCTGCGGTTATTGATTCGGAAGATAACGCGGGAGAATATGCCCCCCCCCCCCCCCCCAGCGGGGCGTGTTCGGCTGAATACCCCAGCGGGGCGCGGGTTAAAGGGAGTGTCTACTGACATCGCTTATTTGGGGTTTTTGACGCTGGTTTATAGAAAACAAATATGAATCGAACCATGCCTTTCATTTCCCCAGATTCACACTAGTTGCTGAGATATTCCAAAGACCCCAGGCACTGGCTGGTAGCAAACAGTTATCTGGTAGACCCCAAAGGGCTTACCACTACTATAAGCGTTGCTAATATCAACATATCGATACCAATTTGCTAGCATATCGTTAGCGCCGGCCAATAGCATTTCGACATAACAGCTTGTGAGCGCTGATAGCAGCAGCTGAACAGAACCGCCACGGCCATTTTGCTTTTCGACAGTTTGTTAACACTGTTCGTATCGATTGTTTATTGTGGTAGTTGCGCCATTTTACATAACATATTCCGTCTGATAACCTTCACTATAGTGGCTATCCTCTTATAGAGCAAAACACTATAAATGCAAATTCAACTTAAAGGGCTCCAGATGTGAATTTCATCGTAGCCAACAATCAAACGAATAGCTACTTGCCGTAAGAAAAATAATTGTGATATTCCAAAACAGCAGCACATTCCCTTTAACATTAGTCGATTTTCTTCTGGCGAGAGACTAAATGCCTTCTGGTATGTCATGTTATCGGAAAGTGACGCCTCCTCTTTGAATTTTTAAGTCTGGAAACCTTACGATAATCTTCATGCTGGTTTTCAGGCCAACAGACGTCCATATGCAACCTACCGACAGTAAGGAGGACGTGCAAGCTGGAGAAGCACGAGAAGAAAAACCGAAACGTAAAGAAGAGGAAGGAGTATCGAAGACTGAGCAAGAAACAGAGTCCAAAAAATCGGCCGACGATTTTGAAATAAAGAAAAAGGAAGACACAGTGCAAAAGAAACGAAAGTATCGCTCAAATAAAGAATCGGAGGATGAGTACAAGGTATGTCTAGCTTAGTGCATAAAGTATTCAAGGGAACAAGTTTGGTTTGTCATAGTCTAGCGGTTGTTTTGGAGTCGTTATCCTGTCGTACTTTTCGGAAGGAAATACAATCGTCGAAGAGATATAGGAAAATAGGGTAGTAATTTCCCCATACCGTCAGCCATACACGCACGCGAACCCTGCCCCTCACTGTCTTATTGCGCCATAAAACGAAAATCATCTGCATTGGTCTGCCCTACACCACTGGCTGGAGCTGCCCCCCCACACACACATTTGTTCACGGGGCACTGTTCAGTGCCCAGTTGGCTACAATCACACTTACCACTATGCTCACCAACGCGCTTGTGAGAAAATGTTGCTATCACCGCACAATGTCATTGTAACCTATTCAAAGCATCTTTCATATAATTAATGTAGTTAAGGGTCAACTGCATACTATTATACCAGTATGTCCCTATGATAATGTCGACTATTTTCAGAAGCGTGACCGATCAAGAAGTGGCCGAGACAGGTCCCGCTCCCGCGATCGTCGCCGCAACCGTTCAGGCTCCCGAGACCGTGACCGACGTCCGCATGACCGAGACCGGGTGCGCGACAGAGACCACGACAGAGATCGGGACCGCGAGCGAGACGGGGACCGGGACCGGGAGCGTGACAGAGACCGCGGCGATCGTCGTGACAGGGATCGGGACCACGATCGTGATCGTAACAGGGATCGTGACCGGGAACGGGAGCGGGACGGCGAACGCGAACGGCGCGACAGACGAGACAAGGACCGCGAGCGCGAGCAGCTGGCTCGCAAGGAGAGGGAGCGCTCGCCGAGACGGCGCTCTCCTCGAAGGCGGTACGTGGCATGGGTGGGGGGCGTAGGATGGCGCCGCGAAGCTCACTCAAAGTGCAGGCTGTTTCCTAATATTTTGCGTACGCTTTATTGCTTTTATAACATCACTATTTGATATATTGTGCCATTTGGCCAATCATAATTGGAAATTGGTTTAAGTAAAATGATGTGTCATTGGACATTCCATCTAATTCGGCACAAGTTTTGTTTTCTGTCACTTTCGCGGTAACCTGTTAATCTCGCTGCACGACGTATTTTGTCGCCTTCTTATCTGACTGCAACACACGACACCCCTCTTTGTGCAGGCCGTCTCCCCGGCGCCGAAGCGACAGCAGGGAGCGGGTAGCTCCTCCGGCACCTGTCCGTTCGCAGCGATCTGGACGGCGTGGAGGATCGCCCGCTCCGCCGCCGAGCCGACGAGCGGCGCCGCCGTCACGTCGCCAACCTGAGCCCTCCTCCAGCTCATCAGGCGAGGAGACTGACTCGGAGGACTCGTCAGCCAGCGCGTCCAGCGCCGAGTCCGAGGATAGGAAGACGAAGCGCAGGAAGAAGAGGAAGGAGGCTTCAAGCAGCTCCGAGGAAGAAGAGGAGGAGAGCTCCAGCGAAGAGGAGGTGGAGGAGAGACGCAGGAGTAGGAAGCGCAGGAAACCCGGCTCGGAAGAAAGCGAATCTGAGGAAGAGGTACGCGGAGGAGTTTATGATTAAGCCGGCCAGAGTGACGCTGCACAATCGAACAACTTCCATTTTGCTTAGTATTTTGAAATGTTGATCATAGTGAAGACAAATATCAGACATAATATTTTCATAAAATATGTGCTCATCAACCTTGCTGTTTCCATGTTTGATTTAACGCCATTGGCTGGGGGGGGGGGTCGTTTTTCGCCCCCCCCCCTGACGAACTTTCACAATAGCTCAAAAACTAATAGCGCTATCGACGTGAAACAGTACCTTCTACATCAATTATACATCTGTGCAAAAATGGGAAACAATTCGGAGATTTGTTTTTTTTCTCGAAATATAGCTAATTTAGTGACGTCACTACACACAAGTTTGACACAAAAATCAGCTAAACTTTAACAGGCCTTACAAATGCCATATTTGAAGCCAAATGCAATCGAAAAACGCCAAAAGATAGCAAATGGCAAGGGCTACAAAATGGCTATCTCCTCGGATTTACGAAAAAGTTTGTTTTGACCACAAAATTAAAAGAATCGATTTGTTTTGAAAAAATGCCCTCGAAATCAACATTTTCGAACATAAAAAACGGAAGATATGTTGAAGAACCACATGTGGACCCAAACCAAATTTAAAAGCAATATCTTTATTTTTTTGCTGATTTATCGCTCCCTAAGTATGAGGAACTCAGGACGTCATATTTTTACATTTCGTTTTTGGCTTTTAGTGACCAGATACAAACCAATAAATGCACTGTATTTCTGAGACAGAACTGGTCTAGACACATGCCTTTTCTATTTAGATTTATCAATTTAAAATGTTGACCTTATGTGACCTGACCTTTACCTTATATGGTGTCAGGTTGTGCAAATGACTGCTACTATCGATTTATACGTGTACAATAACCCATGTGTCACATGGCTTTCGTAGACTGACCTTTTTGACCTGACATGACCTTGACCTTGCATCTGCTTACAATTTCACTTTGCTTATGCGGGATATGTATTATACATTTGAGAGCGCTTTGTGTGATAATAGTCGTAATCTCTAGGGCTTTGGATGAAAAGTATGATCCAAAAACTAAAATATCGCAATTTTTACCTTTGACCTGACCGTGACACGACATCTGACCTGATTGGGAAATTTTCGTGTATGCTTTGGATGAGTCTCATTGAGAGCTTTCGATTGCCGCCTTGCGCGTCTCGCTGCGGTTATTGGTTCAGAAGATACCAGGGGGGGGGGGGGGGCGAAAAACGCCCCCCCCCCCCCCAGCCAATGGCGTTCGGCTGAGACCCCAGCCAATGCCGGGTTAACCGGATATGGTCACACAATCACTGCCTGTTCGTATGGTTGGTCTTTACCATCCGTGGTTTCTGATTTCATGTATGTTACAGGACTCTGAAAAAGATAAGAGGAAGGCGAAGAAGAAGAAAGACAAAGTTAAGAAGCATAAGAAGCAAAAGCATCGTCGCCGGGACTCGAGCGAAAGCGATGATAGTGACGATGAGGAGGAAGACGACGACGATGAAGAAGAGAAAGAGACTAACGAAAGAAGCAGTCGTAAATCGAGGCGCGATGAAGAAAGTGACGAGGATGACGATGCCGACACATCCAGCGAGGACGAGGATCTTGAGGAGCTAGAGAAGAAACTGCGCGAGAAAGCCTTACGCTCCATGAAAAGCAAAGAACAGAAACGCGTTTCGGCCGGCGAATCGGACGCCAGTTCTTCGTCCGATGCTAGTGAGGAGTGAAATGGTCTACCTCCACTGGGTGGAGCTGCGCTATTGTGACCTCGTGTACTGCTGCATTGTAGTGTGGAGGCGGTGAACTGCTCACGTGTCTACGCGACCAACAGCAGCGAGCGATGCACGTACAGCCCGAGTTCGCTGATAGACCGAGGATGGTGCCAGTGTGTGGACTGTTTCCGGCACCGAGGCTTTGGTGTCAGCCTCTTCCGTGCATCTCTGGATTTCCGAATGATGTTGCAACGTTTGTTTGCCTGATTTAAAAGTGGTCACCTTGTTTTGTTTCTTGAAAGTCGGTTTTTTACACGAAATACCAGAGGACTGAAATACACAGGCCAACTGTCGTTTTTGTATTTGCGTCTGGAGAATGCGAGATAGTGCGAAACAGAGAAAAGTGTCTATTGATCACTTCCTTTATTTTCGACGGAAAGTATTTATCGGACGCGCGCCAATAACCTGAGTAGTTGAGGCGCCCCAAAACTCCAAATCATCATTTATCGGACGCATTTTAAAATAACCCGCGGGATGGGCAACATATGTCGCCTGTCGCATATTTGCTACTCCAAAGCAATGCTTAAGATATCAAACTCTAAATTTGTTATTTTTTCACATCAAGTTCCCATATATTACCCATTGAGACGAAGGGAATGGATTTGGTGAAAACACTTGCGGAAAATCAATTGACAATTCAATCAACTAAATATATTAGCTTCGTTTTTCAAAGGGGAACATCTGGAACGCCAAAAAACGTGCAGTGGGACGAATTCGTCTGGAGACTCGAAGAGAGTGCGTGTGCATGGAGCAACACTGAACGGTACGCATTAGCGGTGGACGTGTCACATCTCGGCTATTCACATAACAGCACAGGAGTCGCGGCAGTCGAGTACCACATACAACACGTTTCATTTCACAATACACGTCGCCGCGCTCCCGCTCGCGGGCACAGTGCCCACTCGTAGTTCTGCAGTGTGATTGGCGCCGTCTGCTGGCCTTCTCTGATCGCGACCGGCGATCGGCGGCGGCACCAGCCATAAGGCTCGCAGCACTGTGATGGAGCTACTCTCTGATATTCTCCTCCCATGGCGCCGTGCCCGATGATATGAACAGCTGGGCATCCTCACCGGCTGCAGGTCCTTCATCGTGGCTGCTTCGGGACTGCGCCGCTGTTCATGCCCTGAAACGCAATGCAGCGTAAGGCTCCACTGATGAGACAGTGCAACATTCTTTGTCACTTTGATGTTGTGTTCCTAAATCTATTTACAATCTGCCAAATGCTTTACGTGGATGGTCTCGTTTCAGGGTGCAATGCTGAACAGAGCTTGTCTAAGCCCCGAAGTCCGAACCCATGATCCTGTAGGCTAGTTCCAGTTCAACAGATAAGTTATTTTGCATAAGGTGGCCACCCCGTGACGTATTGGACGTTGGTCCTCTTTTGGCCGGTCGCCAATCGACCTCGAGTTGATCGGCTCACAGCAGATCACTTCCCGGCGCTCGAATCCGGTGCCATTAGGCTACGACCCCAGTATCCAAGAGCTCCGCCACGTTCTGAAAATTGGGGGGACAGGCATTCTGAAGTCGATTCTTTCCATGGAACAAATTCCATGGCACGCTCATATGCGTAATGCTATAAGTCCAAAAATTGGGGGACATGTCCCCCCCTCGCCCCTCCCCCTGTGGCGGAGCCCCTGTCAGTATCGTATCGCCTCGATCACTGGTGGCATATTTTTTATTTGTATTTAGTCCGAACCTTTTGAATGGACGGATTTCCGAGGTCAGGACCCGCGCTAAGCAGAGCTTGTTGCGCAGGCCCTGTCCCCTACCGTCCGATCGGGAAATTCCTGGCAGCCGGCAGAATTTAGAGGCGAAAGTTGTACGTGCCCGACATATCCGGACACGGCCCGCCCCGCCCTCTGACGTCACCTGACCTTGAGTGTGACCGCTGCCACCGACCGCAGGCCATCCCAGTCGGGAGCAAATAGCGAGCGCCGAAGCGACTCCGCTCGGCCTGCCACACCAGGTGAGGTCAAAAGCCCAGCGCTCTCCCGACTGAGCTACAGGGGCGGGAAAAAATATGCCCAAATCAACAGGTTCGGTAGGTACCGAAGAAAAGACAAGCGAAATTTGCATGACCATTTTGTGAGCGACTTGAAATGTAGGCCCATTCGTGCCCTACAGAAGACATAGGAATCACCGTCTCCTCAGAGGGAACTTGGGAACGTCTCACCTCAGACTCACCTTGGCTTCCTGGCTGGCCCGCTGATACTGTCGGCGCTGGTCACCGATGCTTGGCAGATGTGTGCTTAAAGAGAACGACATCTCCATGTTCTGCGGCGACACGAGCATCACACTCGTCCAGTTCTTTGCCTCGGTTTCCGCCAGACCGGTCGGTGGTGTCCTTTGCGCTCGGCCACCCAGCGACACTCGCGCTGCTCGTGGCTGGTCGGCTGTGAGGCTCCGGTCTGATGGGCCGTCGCGCCCTTCGCGCCAGTCCGGTCGGTTGGGGACCCCAGCTGCTGCCGTCAGCGTGGTACCCGACACGGTGGCAGTTTGGGACACGCCGTCAGCCTGGCCGTCTGGCGATGGCGGAATGTCCGTTGTCAGGAGTGTCTCAGCTCTTGCCGACCTCCACTGCCGTCCCGCTGCGCTCTCCAGCCACTCCGCTGAGATGCGAGCGGGACCCGTCCCAGGCGGCGACACAAAATCGGTGGCGGGTGATGCGGCGTGCTCTGTTGCTCGCCTCTCTCGCGAATCTGCATTGCTGGCGTTGGTAGGATGGTGAGATTTTTCATCATGTAGTGAAAGCAGGATTTCTGATGACATTGGTTCAGTGGGAGTGCATGATGGCAGGATGTCTGGATTGGGATTCATCGGGGATGTTTGCCAACGTGGGTGGTTGTCAGTTTTATGGTTGGTTGGAATTTTAGGCTCTTTGACGGCAGCTGAATACATTTTGGAAGTTGGGTTTTCTTGTTGGTGTTCCGAGGGCGCCTGCAGTACAAAACTGGTAGATTTTGCCTTTTGTAGCTCAGAAGGAACGTTGGACTTCAGTGCTGGTGGAGTTGATGGTGTGTCGGTCCCGGCCGCCATTGAACCAGAGTGGAGAGCTGGAACTGAATGCGAAGTACTTCCATGAGGAGCATGCTGTCCACTGTCATTGTGCTGTCTGGCTGGCAGTGAAGGATCGCAGTCGTGGGTCATTGTATGAGCGTGGTGGGCAGATTTTCTGTTATCATTAGGAGACCTATTGCGTGTGTGTGGGTTGTCCTGCTCCGTGTGAACACATCGGTGATGGCCGGGACAGTGGCTAGCGTAATTATCAATCCATGAGGCTTGCTGGGATTTCGCTCTTGTTCGGATGCTCTGGCTAGCCACAGTTGTACCCGCTGGAGCACGACTAGCAGCCATATTCGGAGTCGCAACTCCTCTAGAACGAGTATCTGCTATGTGTTCGAAGTGGTGATGGGTAGCCGTGCTTCCACATCTCAGTCTCATCTGCGGAAAACCATCTAGGCGGTTAAAGGCGTCTCCATGGCTCTGGGTTCGAAGGCTCCTGAGGTTCCCTAGCATGTCAAGATATTCTGGTCTTTGCATGACAAACGTCATTGTATTCTGGCCAGTGTCTGGTAGAATTGGCAAGTGGTGTTTCCCTTCACCGGTGGCCTGATGAAGCAAAGCGTCCATCATCATCTCCGCGTTTTGCGCTCGTCCCTGGCTTGCTGCGCGTCTTCGCGTAGGTCGCGGTGACGAGACATTTCTTTTGTGCTCAGCTTCGTCGATCTTCTGCTGACTGAGAAGCTGTCGAAGGAGAAGCGTTCTATTACCGCGGAAACTTGCCGACTCCTCAGAAAGAGATTGAATCGTGCAGCTCTCACCTGTGGCAATGTCGATGAAGAATGCCCTCTGATCTCTTTCACCGGCATTCGAAGACTTACCAAGCGTCTGTGGGAGCTCCGGGTCGGCTTGTTGAACATCATGTTCTGACGTCGAATTTTCCACTTGATGATTTTGCTCTTGGTCATTTCTGTGTATATGTGAATTTCCACCAGACGTGTCTTCTTGAGATGAGTTTGTAGTGGTCGCATTTACGTTCTCTTTCGATGGTGCCGAATCCAATGCAGTTTCATCGCATGCCATTGTGTCCTTCATCTGACAAGACTTGTCCGTTTCTTGTTCTTTGTGGAGCATTACTGCATCCCCTGAAGAGGTTTCTTTTGACGAGGCTCCCCGATCCTCCTGCTCAAATTGACTTTGTGATCCGGCGTCTTGGCAATCCGACGTTGCAGTACCAATCTCCGCTAAGTGACTTGAAAGCTGTTGAGCCGTAGGAGAGTCCTTATCTGTGGCGACAGCAGCAAGCTTAGGTTCAGCAAAAGCCTTGTCTGATGTTGAGTGACCAGCAGCTTTGTTTTGAGTAGAACCTCGCGGACTGAGCCGGCAGTGGCGGCCCACCACAGTCAGCTGGTCTGCGTCGTTAATTTCCGGACAGCGAGACTGAACGCTGCGGTCGGGTGCGGGGCTGTGCTGCTGCTGCCGGTCTGAACCGAATGTCTCTTCACCGCCAGGGCCTGCTGACGTCCTATCCGGCGGAGACGGAGACCTCACCTGGCCTGACGCCACGTGAAAGTGGGCTTCCCCCGGAGCCGGGCATATTTCTGAAGGGATGATGCCACGTCTGTCCTGGTGCGCCCGGGACTCAGAAGTCTGTTTAACGTCAGTATTGTGCGCCAGGGCGTTTTCTGCAACTGACGGTGTTCCAGTGGCAGCTGCCTCTGCAGTGGAAGCCGCGGTCTTCAGAATCCCAGCTGATGCTGAGCTACCACGATCCTCAGGAGACTGAACTGAACCACCTCCCTCAGACCTTCTCCAGGCGGCGCAGTGCGGGGTAGCCCCAGACGGAGGCTCGCACCTAGCGACTGCTCTGTCAGCGTCTGATGATTGACTCACTGTGGTATCGAAGGTCACTCTCGATCTTAGCCTCATCATTCTGCTGTCCGGCTGTGGCGGTTGAGGTCGGGGATGGTTCTGAGATGGTATTTTGTGTGGAAGACAGTGGCTCTGAGGTGCTGTCTGCATCTTTGGACAGTGGTCCTGAGGTGCTGTCTGCAGCTTTGGACAGTAGTCTTGAGGTGCTGTCTGCAGCTTTGGACAGTAGTCCTGAGGTGCTGTCTGCAGCTTTGGACAGTAGTCCTGAGATGCTGTCTGCTGCGGAGAACGTTGGTTCTGGGATGCTGTATGCTGCGAAGGGTGTTGGTTCTGAGGTGCTGTCTGCTGCGGAGAGCGTTGGTTCTGGGTTGCTGACTGCTGCGAAGGGTGTTGGTTCTGGGTTGCTGACTGCTGCGAAGGGTGTTGGTTCTGGGGTGCTGTCTGCTGCGGAGGGCGTTGGTTCTGGAGTGCTGTCTGCTGCGGAGGGCGTTGGTTCTGGAGTGCTGTCTGCTGCGGAGGGCGTTGGTTCTGGAGTGCTGTCTGCTGCGGAGGGCGTTGGTTCTGGAGTGCTGTCTGCTGCGGAGGGCGTTGGCTCTGGAGTGCTGTCTGCTGCGGAGGGCGTTGGTTCTGGAGTGCTGTCTGCTGCAGAGGGCGTTGGTTCTGGAGTGCTGTCTGCTGCGGAGGACAGTGATTCTGGGGTGCTGTCTGTTGAGGAGGACAGTGATTCTGGGATTTTGTCCGCTGTGGAGGGCAGTAGTTCTGGGATGCCGTCTGCCGCGGAGGTCGAGGGCTGCTGCAGGGCAGGCGGCACGGCGGTGTCGGACAGCAGGGCTCCCGGCAGAGGTCTGGGTCGCTGTGCCACCAGGCCGGCCGCTCCGTGCAGCTCTGCTCGCTAGCGGGACAGCAGTCGTGCCGGTCGGCCAGTGAACCGCTGCAGCCGCCGCGTCCACTGAAACATCAGTCAGTCGGTCTCTGGGCTATTGCAGGGATGTGCCGACTGCTGAGTATGTGGCGACGGACCAGCACAGACAGGAGTGGAACGTTGATCATCACAGACAGGAGTGGAATGTTGATCATCACAGACAGGAGTGGAACGTTGATCAGTACATACAGGAGTGGAATGTTGATCAGCACAGGCAGGAGTGGAATGTTGATCGGTACAGACAGGAGTGGAACGTTGATCAGTACAGACAGGAGTGGAATGTTGATCAGTACAGACAGGAGTGGAATGTTGATCAGCACAGGCAGGAGTGGAACGTTGATCAGTACAGACAGGAGTGGAACGTTGGTCAGTACATACAGGAGTGGAACGTTGCGGGCCTAGCGTTCATGAAAAGTAAACCATTACCTTGACACTTCCCGATATGGACATGAGCAGTATTATCACCTTTCCGATATTTATTTATTGATTTGTTTATTTATTTATTTTTGTTTCTTTTATTGATCTGTCTATTGTATTTATTTATTGTGCATTCATTTATTCATTTGTATTTGGCATTTCGCTATTAAAGGAAATAGGTCACCTTCAACAGGGGTTTTGAACTGAGATAGCAGTTTTGTAGCCCGTGTTGGGAAGCCCCTATCTGCAAGTTTTCTTGACTGAAAAGACTCCAGCCGAATATATTTGATTTTTGGCGAAGGAATGCGGTGCTGACGAAAGAATGCTGTGCTGTCGGTAGCCCGGGCAGACGCTATACTATCAGCCAATCAACTTGCAGCTGGTGCTAGCAAGCGAACCGCCGGCCGCCGGTTGTCACTTCTCTAATGCGAGTTGAATACTTACGCGACTACTTTCGAATCTGTTTGGCTGAGCCATTTTTTCGCGTGACGTCAGGACTCTGACTCAGAGTATATAGTTTTGATAAAATGAATAATTTACGACCTTCTGTCCTGAATCGGCGCGATGTATGGCCATTTCTGACAATATTAAAAAATATACTGTCTTTCAAAATATAATCAAATCGTGTTTGGAAAAAATGTTCCAAGGTGAACTATTTCCTTTAAAGGGAGTGTGCCTACTCACATCGCTTATTTGGGGTTATTGACACTGGTGTATAGAACATAATTTTCTGAATTGACCCATGACTTCGTTACTCCAGACTCGCCCTAGTTGCTGAGATATTCCAAAGACTCCAGGAACTTGCTGGGAGCAAAAAGTTATCGGGTAGACTCCAGAGGGTTTCCGCTACTAGAAGCACTGCAACTATCGATTAAACTGCTAGCATATTGTTAGCGCCGGCCAATAGCAATTCAACAAAGCAGCTCGTGCACGCTGACAGCAGCAGCCGAACAGAAACTGGACGGCCATCATGTTTTTCGATGATGGCCGTTTCGATGATGGCCGATGGCCATTTTTTGAAGAAGATATAAATTTAGAGCTACGAAACTTGCACATAATAAAGTTCACAGTGGCAAGAATGTGCTGTGCAAAACTTGTCGTTCTATCTTGCATGATGTGACCGTAATTGTATTGTCTTATGTGCGCCGTTTTACATATCATCACCATAGTGACGATCGTTTTATAGATATCGAAACAAAAAATAATAAGAAAAAACAATATAAGTGAAAATTTAACTTAAGGGGCTCCAGATGTGAATTTCATCATACACAACAATCAAACCAATAGCTACTTACCGTATTCAAAATATTTTTGACATTCCAAAACAGTAGGCACACTCCCTTTAACTGGTTATGACGTTCTTCTTCGCTTAGAAACATATTTACGATATATTTATTTTTAATGACTGCAGACATGCGTGCACAAAATTATGAAACAATGCCATATTGTTTATACAGGTGTATTGAAAAGCACGAATACATCGTTAAAAAGATGTGCAATGAATGACATTTTACTGGCAACACTTGTGTCGGTGGTAAACTTGCCCTAAACATAAGAACTAAGAAGATAGAAAATATAGCCTGTGCTCATGTTATGGTTAATTAAAATAATGAAAAAGACGAAATAAACTAGCCAGGCATGGCCTCGACATTATACAGTGCAGAGGTGAGTTGCAGGTTAGTTGCATCATACTGGTGCAGAGTTAGTTTTGCATTTCGTCTTTTTCATTATTTTTAATTGAAGGGAATGTTTCACCTTTGTATTGGTTTTGAACTGAGATAGCCATTATCTTTGGCCGTTATTGAAATGTCGAAAATACAAAGGTCATTTTCCCCAAAACTTAGCCGTGTTTAAGCAATTTAATTTCCCATTTGCAAAATGGGGTCTAGGCTAGTGCCGCTGCTGATTGGCTCACAGCCACTTTTCAGCCAATCCCATTTTGCCAGCCAATCAGCGTCGGTCTATAGCTCAATAATGACGTCATTATCCCAAATTTAAAACCTTAGTTTGTATAAAGTTAAGTGACTTTTCGAGAGAACAAATGTGACCATCGTTATCAGCAGCACTTACTTCATATTTTCGACTACAACCAGCGTATATTTGACAACTTTCAGAAAGGTGAAACATTCCCTTTGAAGGAAATAGTTCACCTTCAACATTAGTTACAACTACCCTCAACATAAATTGTACTATTTTGGGACTAAAGAAAATTAAAGCAAAAACCTTTAAATTATGCAAATTCATGCAATAAACTTGAATGATATTGCTGAAATGAAAGCGCAATCACTGAAATAAGGTTGACAACTTTCCTTTTTTGAAAAGTTGAAAATTCTGCTACCCGCCGACTACCCACTTCAGCCAAATGATTGCTTGTGCTACCCACAACTACCCACGTGGGTAGTAACTACCCACGTCTCGTGGGTAAGCGGGTAGAAAAGTGGCACCTCTACTTACCATGCACTCCATTCTTGGTCCTTATTCCCATGGACATGTGCTAAAATGAGAGGGTACACAATTATGGTCAGATTTAATGAAAATGCATGTAGCAGCACACACATTTTTTACATTAGCATTACGTTATTGCATGGTTACATGTATCAAGGTGCTCTGGCAAATATTTTGCTTGTGAAGGTAGTAGATATCCGGTACATACCTAATTGTTATAGTATAACGGCCCTCCCAACCGGTTATGCGGTACAGCCTGCATACAGGCACAGACAGGCGACAGCTACTGCCATCTAGTGATCACTCGTGTAAGTAGGGTACCCGGTTATGCGGTACAGTCTACCGCCAAGTGCAAACAGTGCCTGCCATCTAGTGATTAGTGAAGTAAGCTCAGCCGGCTATGCGGTACAGTCTGCTTTCAGGCACAAACAGCTGCTGCCATCTAGTGGTCACTCAAGTAAGCTCGGTTGTAAACCCAAACTGAAAGGCTTAAAGGGAATGTTTCACCTTTGTATTAGCTTTAAACTGAGATAGCCATTATCTTGGTCCGGTATTTAAATTTATAAATTACTAAGGTCTTTTCCCAAAACCTTAGTAAAAAACGGTTAGTCCCAAAACTTAACCGTTTTTAAGCAATTCAATTTTAGTTCGCAAAATGGGGTCCAGGCTAGTGCCGCCGCTAATTGGCTGACAGCCACTTTTTCAGCCAATCCCCCTTTGTCAGCCAATCAGCGGCGGTCTATAGCTCAATAGTGACGTCATTCACCCAAATCTAAAAACTTAATTTGTATAGAGTTAAGGGATTTTTCGAGTGAAAAAATATCACCATCGTTTTCAGCAGCACTTACTTCATATTTTCTACCACAACCAGCGTATATTTGACAACTTTCAGAAAGGTGAAACATTCCCTTTAAAACTGTTTTGGGATAAAACCACTCACGAGGCGTTGCGACCGGCTGTCGCAGGAACCGCTGCACGTGCGTAGCTCGCTGCTGTCTCCGCAGCAGCAGCGCCGTCTGGCAGCGACTCTGCTCAACCAGAGCTTCCAGGTGACGCTGCACCTGCACCGTCCTGCCACGATAGGAGAGCGGACGTCAGTCACTCATATCAATTTAACCGAAGTATTACATATAGATTTAACACGCGTCCTGGAGGGCCTCTGATAATTACACGCCCTGGAGGAGGGGGGGGGGATTTCGCCCCCTTTGATTTCGAAAACCACGCAACGTAGCGATAAGCGGAAAACGGCGATAGATAGGTCGATACAATCTCTATCGAAAGTATTTAAGTATTTTTAGGTCAGGTCAAAATTAAGGTCACCAGAGGTCATCAAAGGTCAGCTTTTCCAGTTTTATGACTTCGCTTCGAGCACCCGCAACTATCTCGGGAATTATGATGGCTAGCAGCAAACAGAAAAAGCAATCGTAAACTATTGAAAAATGCAATCAAATAGGTGTCCTCAGATTTGAGCTCAAGTCAATAGTTTAGGCTCCAGAGGTCATCAAATGTCAAAAGGTTATTCTTTGGCAAAACTGTTTTTCGCAAATAACTTTTTACCTAATAAAGATAAAGCAATACGTTTGACACCATCGTGTTTGCCTCGTCATGGGACTTCGAGAAATATTCATGTTGAACAGTTAAGGTCAACTAATAAATTTGATCTCAGGTTAAGGTCAAGTGGTGACCCAATTTGGTCATGTTGGATATTCGGAGACGTGTCTCGACGAGGCAAACACATTGGTGCCATTTTCTTTTCTCTATATTCATTATGTCGATAGGTATGGAAAAAAACAGTGTTGGCGGTCACGAAATTGACCTGAGCCTAGGTCACCGATATAAGAAATCCGAGATAAACAAATTGTTTTTATCAATGACCTTATGAAATCCTGCAAGTTTGAAACCGCTGGGCTTAAAACTGTGACTGTGGTACTACTGCAAACGTTTTGGAGTTGGGGTCATCACGTGACCTGGTCTGGTGACCTGACCTGAGATGACCCGAGGTCAATAATTTTACATGATGTGGAAAGTTCATTGCCGAACAGGTATTCAAAAACGGCCGCAGCGCCGCCGTTTTTGCGCTATCCTCGAAAAACCGGAGAGGGGGGGGGGATTTCGCCTCCTCTCCAGGGCGCGTGTTTAAGGGAATAGTTCACCTTTAACATGGGGTTTTGAACTGAGATAGCAGATTTGTAGAGCAGGTCGAAAAATTGGCTGTGGTGAAATAATTACCTCGCTACGCTAAGTAATTTCGACACAGGGCTGTGGGCCACTTTTAGAAGAAGTTTCAGGCACCCGAAACTTGTTTCGGGTCCTCATAACGGTTGTTTACGTTACAAGCAGCCTGCGTAAATATGCCTAAAGTTTGTCGTTATTGTGTACAATAGTTTCCATATCCGAGCTACCATATGCATGACGTCATAATTGTCATGAATTTGTTTTATGGCCATGAAGGAGAAAAGAGAAACATGACCATTTTTCGACGGATATCCATCTATTGTCCAAACAAATGCCATATTCATTTTTTCAGTTCGAAATACCCCGTATAGCCAAATTTCAAGACAACTTTCAAGGTGACCTATTCCCTTTAATGTGAATTCCTTCGTATGATTTTTCTTTAACATATATTTCTTGCCAAGCAAGGGTTGTTTCATCAAACCAAGGCTAACCTACCTGTTGCTTCACAGATCAGGTTTGTCGTTATTGACTGACTATGAGCCGCATTTAAGGAGGTATGTTTGGACACACCAGGCCCGTAACCAGACGGGTGCACTGGGTGCCGGTGCACCCCTGGGATCTCCGTACACCCTCTGACCTTAGTCGGGGCACCCCAGGAGTTAAGGTAAAGGGCTTTCACAGTCGAGTAAAAATAATTGAACATGGACACCTTTGAACCTTTAGATACAATCCACTAAGCGGGACACTTATCAGGACACTAATGTTCAGATATAATATTTTCTACATGCTAATACTTTGGGTTAATCTATGCTGATAGTTGTACTAATGTACACCCTCTGATGATTATTGTGCAGCACCATCTGATAATTCAGCCTGGCTACGGGTCTGGGGCACACCTATTTGTTGTTTCCTCAGCAGCAAGGAGTCACCGCGGCCTGCGCTAACGATGGTCAGCGGTATAATATGCCACCATTTTTAATATCTCCGTTGAGTAACCAATTATTTATCATAAACTGTTATTAGTTGCAGACTAATTATTAACTAACAACATTGTGCCTTTGCTATTGATCAAACGTTATTACCCTTTTAGACTATCGATTATCTATGTGCTCGCGCCTGGCGCTTAGTCACACATCATTTCTATTTTGCATTATACGCTTCAAAGTATATTTATTTTAACCGCTTGAAGTGTGCAGTAATCGTAAAGCTTGATTCACTGTGGCCCTGATCTGCCCCCGGTTGTTACCGGCGGCGAAGTCGACTCTCCTGGGAGTGTTGGCGAGCTCTGGCCGTGTCCGCCGGGTCACAGGCCAGCTCAGGCAGCGAGCGAGACAGCGACCAGCACTTGCTGAAAATGACAGCATTTCTGACAGTTATTCGCTGTTTTACTGCTCACTTACAGCATAGATACATACAAGACATACACGCATAGTGCAACTAAGAGCCTCAGGGGCCCAGCCTAGGCTGCACAACATACACCTACATACATCAACATACATAATATAACATACATATACATTGCCTCGTAGGGCAGCATACAATATAGTGTCCGGAAGGGTGTCCGGAAAAAAGATACTATGAATTTTAGCTTGTTTTTCAATATGCACGTGAATTTTTTTCTTCGAAACTTGTCATGACTTGACTTGACTTGATGGATTGTAGGGGGTTGACCTTTGTAACACCCCCTATATTGGAGTGTATCCTGGATTTCTGGTGGGGTTACACAAGCGCACCGCATCGAGGGGAGCAGCGGCGACTGGCGACGTGCTCATGCACCACGAGGGGGAGCTCCCAGGGGGGCCATGCTCACTCCCAACTTCGCAGGCACACACCGGGAGACGAGGAGGGTGGAGGGGGGGGGGGGCAACTTGGTCCATCTTCCTTGGCATTCCCTTCACACTCCATCAGTTTTTTTTCTTGTTTGCCATAATTTGTCAATATTCTCTTTGTTCTTTTCCATTACTTTTGTTTCTTCAGAAAGACTTACAACCTTTTCTTGTTCTTCTATATAAGGATGTTGTAGCACTTCTATTGTTGACTTAACATTTATAAAAACGTTTTTTAGTTTAATTAGTCATGATCATAGCTTGGAATGTGGCAAAACCGATCAACACAAAAATAAGTTCTTGGAGATGTTTTCTGATATTGAAAAGGCGTTTTGTGTGGAAGCCTACATTTCCACACCATCTTTCGTTCAGACCCGACAGTTGTTTGTGAAGAAGATCGGCATGGACCACCGAAAAACCCACCTGGCGCCAGACAATGCCACTATCAACAAGTGGGTTGTAAAATTCAGAGAGGTTCCAGTTCAGTTCCAAAGGAAACAAGGCAGTGGGATACCCCGTTCCGTAAGGTCAGAGGAGGTCGTCAGGTAGGTGGCGGAGTCCGTGCAGAGAGGCCCGTAAAGGCCGGTGAGGCATAGGGCCCAAAGCCTCGGCCTCAAGAGGGCCGAGATTGGGTTCTGCGGAAGGACTTACAACTCCATTCTTACAGGATCCAAATCCGCCAGAAGTTGTCATCAGAAGACAAAATGAGGCGTGCGAAGATGGCTCAGTGGTTCGCGGAGCACCCAGCTGTCTTCGACCGTGTTCGGTTCACAGATGAGGCCCATTTCTGGCTTAATGGGCACGTGAACTCACGCAACGCGGTTCACTGGGGATCCGGCGTGCCTGACAAGGTGCTGACTAGGCCGCTCCACTCCCAGGAGGTGACGGCGTGGATGACCATGAGGCACGGAGGCGGGATGATTGGACCGTTCTTACTTTAAGGATGAGTGCGGAGTGGCTGGTGGTGGTAGGGTCTGGTCGTCACCAGAATCCCATTTTATCTAGTGTATTTGTTTTGCTCGGGGGGGGGGGGGTATCACTCAGGGAGAAAGATATCACAGTAATATCTTTTCGAATAGCATGTCCCCCGTGCCCCCCCCCCCCCCTTGGCTACGTCCCTGTCCCCAACAGTGGAACGTACTACGAGACCAACCCCAACAAAGGCCAACCCCCTACAATCCATCAAGTCAAATCAAGTTTCGAAAAAACATTGCACGTGCATATTGAAAAACGTATATGCAAAAACGTATATGCATATTGAACTGGTATATGCACGAGTTCGTCAATAATGTAGCAGTCAGGGTTTATTGACGATGCGTTGCTTGATGCGCGCAACGTTCCTATGTGTAAGTTGTACGATGGATTGATAGAGAACGAACAATACTATGATAAAATACGCAGGGGTACGTATGGGTATGCAGTTGGACACGCTTTCGACAAGTATTATTATGTCGATCTAGGATGCAGTACATATTTGCTTTGATATTTAGTTTAGTGAATAGGTAAACTTACATTATCCACATAAGGTTCCCAAATAATAACAATGCAATTTAAGGCATTATTGCGCCTGGTAAACGGCATACGCAGTATATTGTAATTTGCACTATTTAATTGTTAAAATTGACTGTCATGATTCTGCTTGAATTAATTACATTGCAATATCTTTTACATTATACATTCTTATAAATGTAAATATTTTAGCTTTAAATTGATGTGGGGTTACATGGATTTACAATTGAAAAACGTGTATGGTCTAGTGTCTCACAGCAGTTTCGCATTCAATTTATATGATTTAAGTCAATGTTCACTGATAATCCAGTATTTGAGAAGTCCCTGTTAAAAATGTTTTCGAATATCAACTCACCGTTTTTGTTTCGAAATCGGCTGATCTTGCTGCCTCAAACTTTTGAACCAAAGCTCTGTCTCCTTTAACATGATCGCCAGCCAAAAATATATTTAACCAACAGTCTACCAGCGTCCTCTTCAATGTTTCCACTCAGATGCCCCCTGGAACACTGAGCCTGTGATCATGTACTGCTCCTGGTTCCGCTCTGCCGGGAGATGATGAGACGATATCGACCGAAGAGATTGCTCCTGTGATGAAACATTGACCAGGTGGACTGCTTCACTCCTCCATCGACCATCAGCCTTCTGGCTGCGTAATAACAGAGCCGTATCGACATGTTTCTGGAATGTAATCTATGGTAGGAGATTCCTTCAGTCTGATTAAAATCGATGTTCAAGCACCCAGAAGCTTGTCAAATATGCTTATTTGCTTATGGGGTACGAAACATCATGAATAGGTGTTGGCTAATGGTTTGGCAAAGGATGAAATTTCCCTATCTCCATATTTTACCGCTCAAATCTCATTTCCCTCAAGAAGTCGTTTCGATGGTGAAAAGATATGCTGGTCAAACAATACTATACATTTCCAGAAACATCATCGGGGTGAACTACCCTTGTCACCTGATCAAGCACTTACGAGTGATACAGCTTTGTGCCAAATTAGAAGATTAGATGTTCGATGTTTGAAGTAGCCGTTGCTTGATGTAAATTAAATTATTCCAGTGGGAATAACATACCTTCGTTCATTGATTGCTGTACCTAAAACTGTTCCTTGAGCCGTTAGTTAAGCGACTCATTTTAACTCATTCTAAGATGAGTTGAATGTCGGTCGACTCAACCAGATAGAGATAACCATTAACCAGCCGACTTAATTTCGACTTCATTCGTCCGACAATATTCTTTGTCCATTAGCTGTGACTCGTCTAAGCTTAGTCGGTTTCGAGTCAAACTCGACTCCTCGACTTGGTGCCCAGAATAACCAATATTCAATAACCAGGAAAAACATAAAATATAGATTATAAATAACCAATTACCAATGCTAAGAGGTTTGACGGCTGCTGATGGTTATAAATACCTAACTATAACGAGGAGGATATTATTTAGTCATACCAAATATACGAGACATAATTATACAACACATGTATTGGGTAAGGGACAAGGATCGGATGCAAACTTTGTGGGCCTGTTTTAACACTTCTGATGGATATTCTGAAGCAATTCAAGCACATTTTCGCATCAATAATTGGGGTTTAACGAGAAACTTATTCACGAGAGTGCTTCAGTTTCGTGCCTTCTGAAATTGATAAACCACACATTTGCTTAATCACCTGCGCCCCACATCTATCCAAATTATCAGTTAAATCAATGTGTATTATTGTCTTTCCCCACACAAGCCAACATTTTGTTCTCTTCTGGCTCCATAATGAAGCATGGTAGATACCAATCAAGTTGAATTTACCAGTAATATTGACATTTAACTAAGTAAACCCATACCTTTCCCGCATCCAAGTTGATTTAATGCAGTTAACTGTATTAAATCGTGCCTGCTTGTACCAGAACCATCATAAAACACCTACGCAACATAAACAGTCGACATTGGAAGCCCCAGACGTGACCGACCAGCCGTTGCCATGGTGACGATAGATTAGCAGTTCGGCCACCCGACTTGAGCATCACAGTCACGTCAGTGTTCCGAAACAATTGCGCCGACTGGGAAGGAACCTTTGCTACGTGACTGTAAGTGGAGTCTGTGTGCCTGGTGACTATATTTGGCTTGGTGGTCCTCACTGTTAAAACATATAGGAGAGAACAGATATAAGGCGAAATCGATAGCCACTTACACTTTCGAAAATGGGAAAGAAAGGTAAGAAAGGTAAGAAGGGTAAGAAGGGTAAGAAGAAGGAGAAGAAGGAGAAGGACATGACCGAGGTCACCAGAGAGGTGTTCGAAATCACCGTCAAGGACCTGACTGAGAAGCTCGAGCGATGTCGATCCAAGTGCGCAACTCTGGAGGAATCCAACACAGACCTGACGAACCGCTACAACCAGCTGACGACGGATTTGGGTGACGTCATCAGTTTCCTGAAGCTCCGCCTGGAGCAGAAGCGGGACGAGCTGGCAGAGCTGACTGAACGGCTGGAGGGTCTGGACGCCATCCGCAATCAGGAGCAGCAGGGGAGCCGCGAGATACGCGACAAGCTCGAGGGCGACATGAAGCGGATGCAGTCAGAGCTGACCTCCGAGGTGCAGATGCTGACCACCAAGCTGAACTCGCTGGAGGAGTTCCGCCGGATGCGGGAGAAGCTGTTTGCCGAGAGGAGCGAGCTGGATCGGCAGCTGGAGCTGCAGCGGCAGGACGCCGAGGAACGCGTCTACCAGGCCAACCGGCAACGCGTCATCGACAGCGACCAGCTACAGAAGGACTGCGTCAAGAACATCGCCAGCGTGGCCCAGGCCTTCCAGGAGGCCACGCGGCAGCGCGTCAACCAGACGACGCACCGCACGCTGCGCGAGAACATCTGTCTGACGGCGCAGATGGCACTGATTGCCGACAAGGCGCGACACCTGGACTCCGACAACGCCTCGCTGCGCACGCGTGCCGTTGAGAACAACCGCGTGCTGGGCGCGCTCGAGTGGAGCGAACAGTCGCTGGTGAGCGCCACGCGCCGCCACGAGGTGGAGCTGGCGCACCTACAGGAGCGGAACCGCGCGCAGACGGATGAGCTGCAGCAGTGCAGCCAGCAGACAGGTCAACTAGAGCAGCAGCAGTGCCGCATCAACAAGATGGAGGCTCGGCTGGCCGAGCAGCAGGGGCTGCTGGAGGCGGCTGCCGCGCAGCAGACTGAGCAGGCGCTACTGGTGGAGCGGCTCAGCGAGGAGCTCCAGCAGGAGTCAGGGGTGTGTTCGCGTCTGCAGACGGTGGTGACTCACGCTGGCAGCGTGGTGCGCCGCGCGCTGGCCGTCACACCGAGCAGCACTGGCGGAGAGCCTCGCCGCGGCCTGCTGGAGCAGCTGCTCACGGTGCTGACGACGGCGGCGCTGCGCGACCAGCAGCACCGGCTACGCCCGCTGCCGCCGCCGCCGATGGGTCAACTGCCGCGGAACCTGGGGACCGGTGCGCTGGGCATCACCCCAGGCGGGGATGGCGCGCTCCGGCTGAAGAGGGCGGACAGCCTCATCAGGGAACTGGAGGAGGCGGCGGCAGGGTACCACGACCAGTAGAGGCTCCACGCAGAGCTGAGGCCAGGAGTGGCGGTGGAGGAACTGGCGATGGAGACGTTAGCAGGACCGTCACTGCGTTTGCCTCTGAAATCAGTGCCTGAACCAGCCGAACTAGCAGTGATAGCTTTTCTATGGAATAACAGAGGGCTAGAAAGGCAAGCATGCTAATTTTACTTGGATCTCCGACATCCTTAATTCATGTGCAATATTGTCCACCACTGCTGATTATGCTTGGTTAAAATAAGTCTTCCAAATGTTCTGCCCGACTGAAAGTGATGTTAGTTTACATCAAAGGAACAAAATACATGTGTTGTCTCGTGTCAGTCTCGTCCAAAGGGCACCGTATGTTCGTCTTTAGAAGTCATTTGGCACGGTGGTAAATGGTAATCAACTTCAGCAAATGCCGAATAGTGTAGTCTGGAAATACATCAGCTCAATAGTGACCGAATTTTACAACATAAGAAGTTACACTATGCAATTTAAACTCCCTCACCTTGATTCGGTGGAAGTTGCGAGTCCGTAGAAAGCCATTATTTAAACTCAACCACTGGCTTGCAATTAATGCACAATTCGCTTCAACGAATTGCACCTTACTTTGTATAGTCCCCTGCAGAAATATATGTCCCCAGCCGAAGCCAGATCACTGATTACTTTCCGCGGCCTGCCAAGCGCCCCTAGCTGATCGTCAGCCCGAGGCACAATCTCCGCGGCCCCCTGACCTCCCTGACCGGTACCTAGGCAGCCCACAATACAGTCTCCACGGCCCCCTGACCTCCCTGACCGTTACCTAGGCAACCCGCAACACAGTATCTGTGGCCCCCTGACCTTCCTTGACCGTTACCTAGGCAACCCGCAACACAGTCTCTGCGGCGACCGATCGCCCCTGACCGGTAGGCAGCTCGCAACACAGATGGTTGCTGAAGAAGACAGGAATCGCTGGTCTACGCCCAACCCCGCAACATTACACAGTAGGCAAGGCTACGAACACCTCTACCTGATTCTGCGCCTGTTCAGTGGCGGATCTACGGTTGGACAAAATGGGAAATTGCCCCCCCCCCACGAACGATAAATCGGTTGGCAAACGTATGTTCCCCCCAAAAAACCCGAGAAATCCCGACTTGAAAATCCCGAAACATCTTGAATCTGAGTAAAATGGTGATTTTTTTTAAAAAAAAGTCAGACAATATATACTGAAATTTTTCATGTCTAGCAGCTCTAATGTTGCAGTGAAGCATTTTATTTTGATCCATGTATCTGGGCCGTAGATTCACATTATGAAATTGTCAGCTCCGTCCGTTAAACGGTTTTTGAGTTACAGCCTTGGACAACTTTGTTGTCTAATTTCTCTAATTTGTCAATAAAACTATAATTTTCAGAGGGCAATATCTCCTATCTAAATATGCGAGTCATATAAACCTACATATCATCAGAATCGTCAGGAACAATATATTAATGTGATGAAAATCACTTTTCGAAACTACGAAAATTTGGGCATTTTTATGTGTGATCTTAGACCTCAGATCACGTGTTTTATAATGTGGCCATTTAAAATTCGGATTTGTTGTTGTTGTTGCCAGAATCGACTTCGATACATTGGCCTTCGATGGTAAGAAAATTGGACATAGGTTTTTCCTCTAAATATTGTATTTATATTGTTGTTGTTTTTATTAGGAAAAATCAAAGTCTTTGGTAATAACTTTGCACACAATTGTGCAAGAGAGCTTAACCCAACGGCATTATATGCGTCTCATTGAGCTGCATTCAATGATGCATAGCATGACCCCAACAGGTCACTCTGTCACCTTGAGGTTGATTTCCCAAATTACATGGCCTGATTATACAATAGATAATTTGCTGGAATTTTCACTTTATTTGGCAAAGTTCAACATTTTTTTATCTCTGGAAAACACTATTAGCTATTTTTATAAAATTCTCGGTCTGCAAATAGAGATGATGAAATTTGATGTCTTGAGGACCCACAGACACTCTATCGGCGACAGATTTAGTTATATAATGACGTGATCTTGATCACTGAGCGAAATAAGTGATACATAGGTTCGGCCTCTTATTTTAAGCACAGCAGTGAAGGACGGTGTTGGACTCGCATTTTCACGAGCCGAGACATAACAGTGTATCAGCTTAAAGGAAATAGTTCACCCGATACATTTTTTCCAAACAAGATTTGATTATATTTTGAAATACAATATATTTTTATATTGTCAAAAATGACCATACATCGCGCCGATTCAGGATAGAAGGTCGTAAATTATTCATCTTAACAAAACTATATACATACTCTCTGAGTCAGAGTCCTGACGTCACGCAAATGAACACAAATGTCTCAGCCAATCAGATTCGAAAGTAGTCGCGTAAGGATAGACTCGCATTAAAGAAGTGCCTACCGGTGGCTGTTGGTTCGCTTGCTAGCACCAGCTGCAAGATGATTGGCTGATGGTATAGTATCTTCCCTGGATACCGACAGCACCGGATTCTTTCGTCAGCACCGCATTCCTTCGCCAAAAAAACAAATATATTCGGTCTTTCCAGTCAAGAAAATTTGCAGATAGGGGTTTCCCAACACGGGCTGCAAAACTGCTATCTCAGTTATATACCCATGTTGAAGGTGAACTATTTCCTTTAATAGCTCCGTTTCAAATGTCGGCTCTAAAATAAGAGGCCGAAAATTTCGTGTCCAACCCAGAAGACTGTTCGGCATCTAAGAATAATATTGGTGTACGTGACGTCACACCTTCGGTGACGTCATGACACTTTTGAAGACGTCATAGATAGGCCGAATATTCTTAGGACAGTTGCATTTGCAGTGAAGAAGTGGCCTATAAAAAATGCAGGCGTCTTTCTATAAGCTTTCTGATTTCTGCTTTATTTATTGTAGCTATCTTGTAATCCCGTTGTGACGCCTGAAACACGTGCCTTTGAATTGTTTATGATAATTGATTGATATATTGTGATCGGAATGGAAGGTAAGCGAAGAGGGATTCCTCAATTCTTTGAAGTTTGATTGATTTAATCAACAATGCTTTCATGGAAGACCAAGAAAGTAGCGATGATGACGTCATGCATCACGTCAACGAAGACCGTGATCATCAGCCGATGAGGTGAGTTGCTTCCTCTTCATTTTCTCAAAATCCACCAGTTTCCGCGATATGTGCCCGCTTATTTTGTCGCCGGCGCCAATATCGTCAAAATTGTATTCCGAAATCGGGGACATCCAGAAATGTTTGGCTTAGATATTTTGAACGGGAGATGACGGCATAGTTTCTGACGTCATTCGCCAGTTAGCCTCCGCCCAGGCTCAGTGCGCATTACTACGCATGCGCAGTCGAATATTCTTTGATGCCGAACAGGCATCAAATAATATTATCTGCTATCTATGAGGAACCTCGGACTCCGATCCTGACCTGCATGCGCCTCCTTCTTCGCCTCCGCCGCCTCAGCAGTAGAAGCAGCAGTAGCACAGCGTAGCCCCCCCCCCAGTCTCTGCGCCGCTCTTTCTAGAGCCGCGCAGCAGACTTGATCACTGCCCCGCTCCCTTCCCCGGTCCCTGTGCCGCTCTGTTCAGAGCCGAGCACAGCCTCATAGAATTTTCGCCTTCTAGTCTTCTCGCCTTCTTCACTTCGTCTTTCAGCCTATCTTCGTCTTCTCGCCCGGTCTCCGCGCCGCTCTGTTTAGAGCCGCACAGCTGTTGTCGACTCTTCGCCTCAACTCATCTCATCTCTCCAAATCGTCTTCTCGTCGTCTTCTGGTCTCGTCCTTCAATTTTATGCCAGCTTTAAACTTTCGGTAACGATCAGGGTATAGCACTGCAGCCCTCTCCCACCCTCGTGTGGTGTATGGAACAGGTTTACGCCCTTCAACCACGATCATCGATCGCCCATAAGGTTCACTTTGCCGCCCTTAAGGTCACACTTTAATTCACTACTACAACACACTCCCTTAAGGTCACACTTTAATCTACCACAACACACTTCCTACATCTAAACACTTAGCTCGCCTTCAGCTCTTGATTAAAACTTAACCTTACATCAACTAAACTTAAACCTAAATTGAACTTAACCTCTCCTAAGATGGCCATGGCCGCCCGCCCGCCTCCCGGGCCTCCCCCTCTCTCTCCTCATCCAACCCCGACCTCTCCCAAGGACACCCGCCCCGGGGCCCGGCTTCCCCAGGACAACACCCCCCGGAAGGCCCGGCCTTCTTGCTCATAAGAAGGACCGATGGGCAGTCCATGTCGGGTGCGAACCCGTTCGCCATCCGCAGCTTCTTCATCCAGCTCTGTGGGGACGTCGGTGACGTCACCATCCTTCGATCGGGAGCCATGCTAGTGCAGACCCTGTCTGCACAGCAGAACGTGGAAATACTCCATCTTTCCGCGTTCATGGGCAAGGCATACGCAGCCAACGTCGCTGACCGCATGAACTCGATCGAGGGTCTAATATACTGCCCTGACATTGCCAGGTGCAGTGAGGAGTCTCTCCTGACGGAACTGGCCCCACAAGGGGTGACAGAGGTCCAGCGCCTGAGAAGCAAGGACCCGATGAACCCAAACCCACTCATCCGGCTCAGGTTCAGGGGACAGGACCTTCCAGACCGAGTATACTGCGGCTATTTGAAGGTCGTGGTCCGGAAGTGGGTCCCCGGCCCGCGTCAATGCAATAAGTGCTGGCGCTTCGGCCATTCTAGGTCCAACTGCCGGGAACGCAGCCCTGTCTGCGGCGGCTGCGCTGGGTCGCACCGGACCGAAGAATGCTCTGGAGAAAACCGCCGCTGCAGCACCTGCGACGGCCCCCACCCAGCGTGGGACCGCAAGTGCCCGGCCTGGGGAGCCGCCAAGGAGGACGCCCGAGCCCGACAGGCGGAGGCCCCCTTCCTCCCCGCCCAAGCCCCCAGTCAGTGGCCGCCCCTGCCGAGCCACACCCCACCAGGACACAGTCCCGATATGGAGGTGCGTCCGTCACGCCCTCCTCTCCCCCCACCTGGCCCGCAGCACCCTGCGGTGCACGCCCTCCCAGCTGACCCGCCGGAGACAGCAGGACCGCCATCGCCGACGGAACCTCTCTCCCACTCCACAGACTCAGACGACAGTGAGTCTGTGTCGTCCGAACCGGCTCTCCGAGCTGACCCCTCTCAGCCGGAGCAGTCTGAGCCTCCCTCTCCCGACACAGGGTCCACCTCGGACGTGTCCCTTATCCGCGCCGTGAACCGCCGCGTCAGCCGGTCACCCTCCATCTCCATCTCCATCCAATCCTTCCGTACATACTCCCCGGCTCAGAGTGCCTCTCGGCCCTCCCGCTCCCGTTCTAGCTAGCTCCCTGCCCTCCCGCTCTCCCTCCCCTCCCTCCCAGTCCAGCCAGGATCTCCCGGTAACCGATCACACACGCTCTCCCTCTCCGTCCCCCTCGGAAGGGCGGCTCACCCGAGCATCAGCCAGGCGCGGTCTGGATGGTTTTCCTAAATGAACTCAAACCAAGCTGAATTTTTACTTCAATGGAACACTCGATCATTAATATCCCATTGGGGAGAATTCAAAAACTATATGTTACATAACAAACCGTTGATAGCTGCCGTCCAAGAAACGCATTTCATTGATACCGATTCTCATAATTATAACTTTAACATCAGAGACGATTGCTTATATACACATAACATAAATGAACAGCCGCGCCAGGGCGGTTCAGCCTTATATGTGTCAAATAAACTTCTACATCATCAAATAAATATCCGCACCACACTTAATGTGGTCGGTATTAAAGTAAAAATAGCACACCTTGATCTAACTATATTATCTATCTACCTCCCTCCAACTCACAATATACCCCCGACCTTATCTCTGAACTATTCTCCCAAATCCCCTCCCCGTGTTTACTATTAGGTGACTATAATGTCCACAACAGAGCGTGGGGCTGTAACAACAACAACACACGAGGCATACAACTCTTAAACATAATGGATGAACATGATTTAATACACATAAATAATCTTATTCCCACTCACACACAAGTCCACAATGGCGAGGTCACTCACTCCGTCATTGACCTCGCCATCACTAACCCACACATCGCGACCTTATTCACCCAATGTGTAGCAGATGACACCTTGTTTAGTGACCACTATCCCATTCATTATCTACTAGAAGTCCCTTCTGGACAACTAAATTTTAACTTCGTCCCCAGATGGAATTTCCGCAAGGCGGATTGGACATCTTTCCAAACACATATAGATGAATCTATTTCATCTAACCCTCCCCCTGACATTAACACTTTTCTAAACACCATTTTAACATCAGCGCATCAAAATATCCCCCATACCCACCCTCCCACGGGACATCGAAATACCCCTTGGTGGAATTCTGAGTGCCAACGAGCAGTGGCCCTCCGGCGCCGGGCGATGCGAGCGTTTAAACGATGCATCTGCCGAGCACACGAGGAACAGGCACGGAGAGCCCGCTCTGAAGCGAAAAGCATTATACTAAAAGCAAAAACAGAAGGTTGGGAAACATTCTCAAATAACTTTGACCGTTTTACTTCATTATCAAAAATATGGTCACTTATTAAATGTTTCTCCAATAAACGCTCCACACATTACAAAATACCTCACCTACGAATCAACAACATACACTACATTGTACCTTTAGAAGTAGCAACACAATTCGCGGAACACTACTCCAACACCTCTTCAGCACAACAATACTCCCCACAACTCACCACAACACTCGACAACACACTGTCCTCCCTCTCATTTAACTCAAACAACACAGAGCGATACAACACTCCTTTCACATCTCATGAGCTTTCGTTAGCCATTAGCAAATCCGGGAACACTTCAGTAGGGCCAGATCAGATCGCATACCCATTTTTCAAAAACCTTACTGAATCTGGTCTCACAACACTTTTATCGGCCTTAAATCAACTTTGGGAAAATAATTCGTATCCTTCTAGCTGGCGCTCCAGTACTCTAATACCTATTCTAAAACCTCGAAAACTCCCCTCTGATCCTTTTAGCTACCGTCCTATTTCCCTTACCAGCTGTGCCTCAAAACTCATGGAACGAATGATTAATGTTCGAATCAGAACGTACCTCGAATCAAACCAGCTACTTTCACCATATCAAAACGGATTTCGGCCAGGCCGTTCGACAGCCGACAGCCTTGCTCAGTTAATTGACCAGATCCAGAGAGGCTTTCAAACAAAATCAGTTACGATAACATTATTTCTCGACCTTAAAGCAGCATTTGACAAAGTAAATAAAACAGCTCTCTTAATTAAACTCCATAACATAGGTATTCGTGGCAGACTAGCCAGTTTCACACAGGAATTATCAAAGACAGAACCTTTAAAGTACGCTGCGGCAATACATACTCAGCAACATTCAATCAAGACCATGGCCTGCCCCAGGGCAGCGTCCTCTCACCAACGCTCTTTTTAATCATGATAAACGACTTATTTGATAACATTAATAACATATCTTCTCAATTTAAACACTCACTGTATGCAGATGATATAGCAATCTGGTTTACGCACGACAGTGTCGATCGTGCTCATACTTTCATACAACTAGCATTACAATACATACATGAATGGTGCGAAAAATGGGGCTTGCTAATTTCGCCCTCCAAATCAGTAGCACTTGTTTTCTCTAATCAACATAGATATATACTTCCCAGGCTTCCTCTCCTTATAAACGGAGACATAATCAAATATGTTAAAGAACATAAATACCTTGGTATCACACTTAACCACAACCTTAAATTTAATCAACATTTTGAAGATGTCAAACAACGCTGTGTAAGGCGATTGAACATAATAAAATGTGTTGCAGGCAAAGATTGGGGCGCAGACAGACGGACCCTTCTTCGCCTCTACACTTCCTTAATTCGCCCAATCTTGGACTACAACGGTTTCTTATTTGACAATATAGCCTCTCCAAAAATTGCAACTCTACAAATCATCCAGAACGCAGCCTTACGTATAGCAACAGGCGCTTTACTTACAACAAATATACATAACCTACATATAGAAACAAATATACCTCTGCTTTCCCACCGTCGTAAATATCAATTGCTTCGTTTTTACGCCAAATCATCTACCCGGCCAAACAGCCCTACCTACCAAACATTAATAAATACTCATACTAATATAAATCTCACCGCCGCTCAGCTTAAGCACCCTACGCTAAGTATCTTAGTTGTACGGGCAAAGGCGATTTTTAAAACACAAACATTCACTATCATCCCAGCGCCCGCCTTCAGGGCGTTCTGGCTTGATCCTACCCCAAAAATACACTTCCTATTAAAAAAACCTCGAGAAACTAGTAACGACGGCAGAAACTCATAGTCTGTTTTATGAGTTTATAAGTACACATAATAACTATACATATATCTATACCGATGGCTCCTTAAGCGAAGGCCGAACAGGAGTGGGCCTGACTTCGGCAAATTTCAACAAGTCTAATCGTCTCTCCGACTTTCATTCAATCTTTACCGCGGAACTTCAGGGAATTTTATCAGCCATATATCAGATCAAAGGTCGCAATATCCAAACAGCAATGATTTGCACTGATTCCTCCTCTTCTTTATTTGCAATTTCTTCATTACACAACTCGTCCCATCCCCTGGCGCACAAAATTCGATCTCTTCTCAACCGTCTCCAGCATTCCAGTCAAGTTGAGTTCCTTTGGGTACCAGGCCACGCTGGTATCAAAGGTAATGAGACCGCTGACACTCTAGCCAAAAACAGCCTTCTTCTTCCACAACGAAATCATCTTCCTTGCCCACTCTCTGACATTTACCAGCACATACATTCGTGCTATCGTAAATTAATACAAAGAGAGTGGGAAGCACTTCCACATTTCCATCTATACCCTATCAAGCCCATTGTAAAACATACTATTTCCAGCGAACAAAATAACAGGCAAAAATAAAAAGTTCTAGCAAGACTACGGCTGGGACACACATTAATAACACATTATCACATCATGGACAGAGTACCGCCGCCGGTATGTCATAAATGCAACAACAATACAATTTACAGCATAAAACACATGCTCATCGATTGTCCGCATCTTCAGCAGCACCGCGACAAAATGGCACAATGCATTCAAAACAACGAACTTACATTCAACTTAGAAACGCTCCTCGGAGACGAACATTTGGATCTGATTGACCTTCTCTTCGATTTTCTTAGGAGAACTCAATTAATTAATCAGATTTAACAGGGGTTTTTCGCCCAGCGCAATTTTGGCAACATGCGCAGGGGTTTCCCCTTAGCATAGGCGCTGGTTTGTATTATTTAGGAATTTTTTCCAGCTTAAAAACACAACACAACAAGGTAATGCCAGGGAACCAGAGCCAAGGAGACTTGCATCATTGCGTAAGCCTCCTGTTGCGGCAATGACGGCGACCTGGCTCCATAATACACACACTTGCATAACAAGGTCGCACCAGGGAGCCGGAGCCAAGGAGACGCTAGTCTCCTGCAGCGGTAATGAAGACTCCCTGGCTCCAAATGTCCAAATGTATGTATGTATGTAAATATATGTAAATATACGGTGTTTATATTTTCTTGGAACGAAAAACTTAACGTAATGTAGGCCCTTCTCCCTTAGCATTGCACCGGTAGCATAAACCGGAAACGTAAATTTTGCTCCCTGGCCTAAATTGCCAGAAGTTACTTTCCCCACCCCGGAAAATGGCTCTAGGCCGCTCCGGGGAAAACAAAACAAAAATGCTATCTATGCATCCTTTCATCGACATCGGACCACGGACGCCTAGCCAGCCTGCTCCAGCCCTCCACCGCTTCCGGGTGCGGGACCCTGTCCACGTGCATGTGGCAGGGTCGTTAGACCCTTATATAGGTAGACTTTATATATTTTTAAGTAGGTAACGTAATTTCCACAATTTGAAGGGTAGATAATCCGCTTCATTCTTTATATTAATTGCAGCTGGCAACACGCTCCGACGTGTGTGCCAGATTCACGTAAAACTTAGGTTCTTGTCTTAACTTTCCCCTCCCTTCTCCGGTCATGGCGACCCCCCCGCCCCTCTGTCCCCCCGACCCGCCCGACCCCCTTCAGGAGTCTCTCCCCTCCCGTCCCGGCGCGCGGCCCCGAGCCCCCCCCCGGACGGTCCCCCTGGACCCCCCGGCTTCCCTCAGGAGCCTCGCCCGGACCGACCCGGTGCTTGGCTCCCCCCCAACACCTCCCCACCCGACGGGCCTGCTCTCCTCCTCATTCAGAGGAAGGACGGAGTGCACATGAGGCACTTCAACCCGTTCGCGGTGCGCCGCCAACTGGTCGCCCTCTGCGGAGAGGTGGCCAGCGCGCGCTCCATCCGTTCCGGCCCTCTGCTGGTTCAGACCCTGTCTGGCCAGCAGACGGCCACCCTCCTAGCCATCCCGTCTTTCATGGACAAGGCTTGTGAGGTGACGGCCCCCGACCGCATGAACTCCTGTCAGGGATTCATCCTGTGCCCCGAAGTCAGCAATCTGACTGAGTCCGTGCTCCTCCAAGAGCTCGTGACTCAGGGGGTGACAGAAGTGGTCCGGATGCGGTCTAAGCGACCAGGCCCCAACCCCATGGTCCGGCTGCGTTTCCGGGGCTTACAGCTCCCGGAACGCCTCTACTGCGGCTACATAGTAGTCTCAGTCAAGGAGTGGACCCAAGGGCCACTGCAGTGTCATGCCTGCTGGCGGTTCGGCCACCACCAGCGTCAGTGCCACGCCCGCCATTCCATCTGCGGGAAGTGCGCCGAGACGCACGACACATCTCAATGTGTCGGTGGCGACACCGCAGCCACTCGCTGCGTGTCGTGCGGGTTCCCACCCCGCATGGTCCCGCGACTGCCCTGCCCGAGCGGAAGCCGCCGAAAAGACCCGGGCCCGCAAGGCGGCCCCACCCCCACCCCACCTCCCATCCCAGCGCTGGCCCCCAGCGTCTGGCCCCTGCTGCCCCCATCCCACCGAACCCCACCCATGTCCCCCCGTCGGACCTTAAGTGGGTCCACCCCACCGGTGACACCGCCTGCCCCGACACAGCGGCAGTGTGCACACCCACCGACGGCAGACCAGGCCGAGTCCCACCCTATCTCAGCCGAGTCCCTTCTGGACTCTGGCAGTGCCCCAGCTGCACCCACTCCCACCCCCGCCGAATCTCTGGCGGAGTCCCCAGTCGGGCCCCCTCTGGAGCCCGGGTCCCCGGTCGAGTCCTCTGAGGAGGACTCTGATGACTCGACCGAGGGAGAGACAGACGCCTCTCTAATCAGAGCCGTCACCCGCCAAGTCCCAAACTCCCACCCTCCTCCCCTCTCTGAAGACAGTCGGTCCCTCACCCTCTCCCCGCCATCCCTCCCCTCCCCCCCACCCCCTTCCCGGCTCAGAGCCGTCACCCGCCAAGTCCCAAACTCCCACCCTCCTCCCCTCTCTGAAGACAGTCGGGACCTCACCCTCTCCCCGCCATCCCTCCCCTCCCCCCACCCCCCTTCCCGGCTCCCTGAAGAGAGTTTAACCCCCTCCCCGCCATCCCGGCCACTCTCCCGCCCTGCCTTGCCTTCAAGGTCAAAGAGACAGGAGAGTCCCTCCCCCCAGCTCTTCTGAGCGTAACTGCTACCGCCGCAATTTGAGACGGTTCAAAAAAATAAATCACATCCAATAAAATACTTCATTAAGTTATTTTTGACTCCCTGTTAAATCATGTTGCTGCTGACGTGGGGGTTGCGTGTTGGCTGCCGGTGTCTTGTTGCGGGGGTCCCCTGCTGGATCGGCCGCGCGGCGAAGGGTTCTATTCGTTGCGTGGCTGATTTGGCGGGGGATTTCTGCGATGGGACGCCGATGGTTGATGTGCGGTTTTGCGTTGGCGGCGGCATGATTCCCTGTCAAATCAGTCGCGCAACGAAAGGTTCCATTGGAATTCGTTGTTCATTTATTAACGTAACGCTCCTCCCAACCCTCCTCCCCCCTTTACTCCGCTCTTGCCAGAGCCGAGTAATTGAACACCCGCCCCTGATCACAGATGCCGATGCTGCGCTGCGGCGCGGTGGCCGCTGCGCTGCGGTGCAGTGTCCACTCCACTGCGCTGCGGTGCGGTGTCCGCTGCGCTGCGGTGCAGTATCCACCCCGTCCCATGCACTGCGGTGCAGTATTCGCAAACTTTTTTACTTCATGACTCCCATCCCGAGTTAATCACACTTCTTTATGATTTTCTTCATACAACACGATTATAACTATTTATATAACGTAATAACATGGGGTTTTACTGTGCAATTTGGCAAAACGCACAGGTTTTCCCCTTGGCTAGGCTCCGTTTTTTTATTATAATTAATTAGGACTTTTCCCGGCGGAATACACCACACAATAGGTCATTACACAATTCTAGTTATTCTACTATATACTATCTTATTTTATTTTATATTATTTTTATTATATTATTCCCAGGCCCAGGGAGCTTCTGGTCGACAGGCATCACCTAACACTTGCTATCACACCCCCACACCTTCATTGCTTGGTCCTTGGTCAGTGCAAGGGCCGGTAGTGCGATTAGACTCTCGCTCACGGCATCGCACTGACCTACAATAACACTATCACACACACACATCCTGAGTGTGCTCTTAATACCTGAGATAGAGGCCAGATCTTGCAACATAACTCGCTGCACACGCTTGAGGACCGTGTCGCGGCAGTTATAGCACACTCAGAGCACCTACACTACCACACTAGATCCGATTTGGCACACCAGATCCGATCTGGAGTGTGCTCCAAGGCACGACGACATAACTCGCTGCACACGGCTCCCGGGAGTGTATATTCAAAACCATTAGACGGCAGAGAATTGCACCCCCGCGGGACCGGCCGCGGTAGAAGTTATGTTGAGCACACTCCGAGCACCCACACAACCACTGACCAGATCGACCTGGTCCTGTCACCCGCCCCGCCTAATTAGTTAATTTTGTGCTTATTCTTTTATTTTTATTTTTATTTAGAATCGTTTCTAGTGTGTCTGTGTGTGTATGGAATATATTGTGTATGTATGTGTCTCGTGTTTTATTTTAACTTTGACTTTGAACGAAATACTTAACGTAAGATAGACTTTAGATTTACTTTGAACAATTCACTTAACGTAAAATAGCTACCCTATTCCCTAGCTTGCTTGGGTTCACATAAACCGATTAACGTAACTCTTTGCCTGGCAAATTGCCAGAAGTAATTTCCCCAAACCCGGGAAATGGCTATAGGCCGGTCCGGGGAAAAAAAATGTTATCTATGTTATATATCTCCTGTTATCTGTGGTTTATATAATTCGAATTATGTGTATGGGAGATATCGCCCGAAGAAAATTAAAGCTTTGGGCGACATTAAAGAGATGCCTGAGGCTATAACTCGAAAACAATTCGACGGACGAGTCTGCAAAGCTTACAGCGTGAATATACGGCCCAGTTGACCCCCGACATCTAGTTCAATCGAAATACGAGAGGTAGGATTTTATGGTTTGGTCGATCTGACGTGGACTGCCCGGGTGGCCTCTGGTCACGTGACCTTGAGGTCACAGAGCGACTACAAGGCTGATGTTATATATCATTGAAACCAAGTCGACGAGATAAACATAATGTCGTTTATTTGAGCTCTCTAGCACAATTACGTGCAAATTTATTACCAAAGACGTGCTGTGCTGGTGACCATTATTTTTTCAAATACAAAAATATAAGTACAATATTTAGAGAAAAAACTATCACCAATTTTGTAAACATCGAAGGCTTATGTGTAGATGTCGATTCTGGAATGGGAAAAATCCGAATTTTAAATGACCACATTATAAAATCACGTGATTTGACCTGAGATCACGTGTTGAAATTCAAAAATGTTCGAATTTTTCAAAAATGATTACATCACAATAATTTTTTTTTCTTCTGATGATTCTGATGATATATACAGGGTGTCCGTGGCAAAAAATATACTCTGGATTTTAGCTCGTGCTTCAATATGTACGTGCCAATTTGTTTAAACTTGTCATGATTATAGCTGGGAACGTGGCAAAACCGATGAACAACGACATAAGTCCTTTGAGATGTTTTTAATATTGAAAAGGCGTTTTGTGTGGAAGCCTACATTCCAGGGTGTGTTCCAGGGTTCCCGGAAACAAAAGATACGGTGATTTTCCGTAATAATTTCGGTTATGAACAAACAATATTACAAATTCGAGTATCATTATATTCACCAGTTCATGACAAAACAGATAATGCATGACATTTGTACAGACACTCCCTCTGTCAGTCACAGCTCACAGTGCAGCCTCCTACAGAAGATGCTCGATGTGCGCCATCTTCCGGCGGATTAGCTGATGCAGTCGCACAGTCTGCAGATGGTCGACAGCTTCGTCGATCATCGCTGAGGGAATGCGGCCGACTTCTGCGATGATGGCGCGCTACAGGTCTTCTGTCGTCCTGGGCTCTTCTTTGTAAACACAGTCCTTGAGGTAACCCCACAGAAAGAAGTCCATGGACTGAGGTCCGGGGAATAGGGTGCCCACGCCACCTCCGCCTTGAGGCTGATGACTTGGTCGGGGAAGTGTTCCTTCAGCCAGTTCATCGCTCCACTGGCCGTGTGGGGAGTGGCTCCGTCTTGCTGGATCCATTCTTCTTCAACATATATCTCCTCCTTTCTCCCTAGCTCCTCCCAGAACGGCTGTAGAGCAGTGCCGACGTACCGCTCTGCGTTGACCGTTAGAGCCACTCCTCGTTCATCATCGAAGAACAGTCCAACCATTCCGTATCCACGTCTCAAGGCCATCCAAGCCGTCACCTTCTGGGAGTGGAGCGGCCTAGTCAGCCCCTTGTCACGCTGGATCCCCAGTGAACCGCGTTGCGTGAGTTCACGTGCCAAGCCAGAAATGGGCCTCATCCGTGAACCAAACACGGTATCTGTTTCATGCATTTCTGCACTCATGCATGCATGCATTCATCATGCATTCATGCATTGTCTGTTTTGCCATGAACTGGTGAATATAACGACACTCTATTTTTTTTAAATATTGTTTGTTTATAACCGGAACTATGACGGAAAATCACCGTATCTTTTTTCCGGACACCATGGAACACACCATGAAATGTAGGCTTCCACACAACACGCCTTTTAAATATTAAAAAACATCTCAAAGGACTTATTTCTGTGTTCATCGGTTTTGCCACGTTCCCAGCTATAATCATGAAAAGTAAAAACAAAATTGACTCGTCTATATTGAAGCACGAGCTAAAATCCAAGGCATGTTTTTTCCGGACAACCTGTAGCATTATATGACTCGCATTATTTATATAGGAGATATTGCCCGCTGAAAATGAGAGTTTGCTTGACATTACAAAGTTTCCCGAGGCTGTAACTCGAAAACCATTTGACGGACGGGGCTGAAAAGTTAGTTAACAGCGTGAAACTACAGCCCAGATAACTCCCGACACGTAGTTTTATCGAAATATGAGATGTAGGGTGTTATTTCCAGATATTTTGGTCGATCTGTTTTGGAATGCCCCAATTGCCCCCTCTCCAACGAAAAATCGGTAGGCAAACGTATGTTCTTGCCCCGCCCCCAAACCGTTCCAGGAGGTTGTGATTTTTGCTCAAGGCGTGATTTGCCCCTCTACCCCGCTCAACGGCTCTTTCGCGCTGACGACCAGACGCACCCCCCCCCCCCCGGCTCAACGACTTTTCGCGCTGACGACCCGACACCTCCGTCAACAACTTTTCGCTGACGAAACGGAGCGAAATTTCCCCCCCCCCCAAACTCGAAACCTAGATCCACCACTGCGCCTGTTTGCACTGCTGTGTGAAATGGCGTGGCATCCGTGGTGGGATATCTGCATAGCTACATACCAGCATCGATAGATAAATACATGCAATTGAAATCGGGAGGAACGTATATACTGCCTGAGAGTCAATTTATTACCACGACCCAATGACCAATCGAAAATATATGGGGAGCACCGTTGATATCTGGGGAGCACCGTCGATATCTGGGGAGCACCGTCCAGTATTGTTGGACTGAGCCGCAGGGCAAAGCTGCATTGCGGCACAGTTTTCGCCAGCTCCGTCGTTGTGGACACTGGCGGATCAAAGGGGAGGGGGTCATCAGGGGCAAATGCCCCCGCAGGAATGTGTGTGTGTGTGTGTGTGTGTGTGTGTGTGTGTGTGTGTGTGTGTGTGTGTGTGTGTGTGTGTGTGTGTGTGTGTGTGTGTGTGTGTGTGTGCGTGCGTGCGTGCGTGCGTGCGTGCGTGCGTGCGTGCGTGCGTGCGTGCGTGCGTGCGTGCGTGCGTGCGTGCGTGCGTGCGTGCGTGCGTGCGTGCGTGCGTGCGTGCGTGCGTGCGTGCGTGCGTGCGTGCGTGCGTGCGTGCGTGCGTGTGTGTGTGTGTGTGTGTGTGTGTGTGTGTGTGTGTGTGTGTGTGTGTGTGTGTGTGTGTGTGTGTGTGTGTGTGTGTGTGTGTTTGTGTAGGGGGAGGGGGGGGGGGGGGGGGGGGGCATTCAATACAAGTATGCCCTCCCGTGCGTTCCCAATTTATCGTAAAATCGTACAAATTGTCTTTGCAGCAGTCAAAATCCAGCTATCCACAGTCAAAACCCGGCAAATTTCGCGCCGCTTCGCGACATGACACAACTTTCGCAATTTGTATACAAATTTGGAAAATGGGAAAATAGTAGTGGGTTTTTACGCATAACAAATTCAGCATATTTTTTCTCTCGATTTTTCGATATACTTCTTACACCCATCCTAGACCGCCTTCTGTCCTAAAACTTCCTCTTAACTTCTCATATTTTTTTGTAAAACTTTTTTATTTTGTTTGTGACGTCACGACACTCGTGATTTGTGACGGCACTTTTGATTTGCACAATGGTCGTGACGTCATAACTACAAGGACATGAGCTTAATTGCTTTAGTTTTTAATATTTTTTTAGTTCATTTCGCATGTTTTTATAATACAAAAAATATTTGCCCCCTCCCAGCAAATATTTTTTGCAAATATTTATTAAAAAAAAAATCTGCCCCCTCCCAGATTTTCTCAATAACTTGAAAACAATTACAGATATCAACGTCAAGCTTTACATACCTTATGCTGCATCAATTGTACGTCTGCTCGCCAAATTCCAGTGAAATTAATGAAGCCTTTTGGGAGATAATGACGCTTTAATCACACCATGTCATGCCATTTCTGGTGAAAAACAATAAATGTTTGAACAATCGTGGACAAAAATAATTTTGAAGGAAATTGCAAATAAAAAACGTCAAAAGAAAGGAAATGACATTCTCTTCAAATGGCATTCTCGGATTTGCGAAATTTTGTGTTTTTAACCCCCAAAAATGAAAAACAAACTGTTCTTTGGGGAAAAACCCACATTTTTTTGTGTGAATTTTTAAAGTGAATTTCTTAAGCTCGAATACCAAAATAAGGTGACCGGCCCAAATCCGCGGATACAAAAATGGGGGCACCTTTTTTCCACACTGGCGGATCCAGCCCAGAGAGAGGCTGGATCCGCCAGTGGTTGTGGAAGGCTGCATTGTTAGGTTGAGTTATTGAGTTGGGTTGAGAAGTTGAAGTTTAACATTTTTGTTGAAAATCCGACAGTTATGTTGGAGACAATGCAATTTTGCTATCATTTGACAGCCTTTGATTGCGATTTACTTGAAGCACGTTGTTTACTATTTTTAAGCTTCACTTTTTTACCACCAACATCTTGTGCAGCAACGTCGTTAAACTGACTAGAACACACAAGCTTGTCGCCAAAGATATTTCGCTTTGGTGCATATGGCGTGAAATAAATGTGGACAAGGTGCGTCAGGTTTCACGTGAATAATCTAATTATAGTTTGCAAGCTAATGCGAATATTGTACACGGAGCGGAGCAATATTTCCACCCCCATTCAGTATTATGTTAACCTATCATCATCATGCACTCTCATTTATTGAATATTATATTCCCAACTTACATTTGCGCACATGAGGAAACTTTCCTCATTTTCAACACCATCAGTACGCTCTCATTTGAACAAACAAGCATGCATCTCTGCATTGTCTGGTCCATCACATCAGCACTAGCAGGCCTCGAAGGTGGCCGTCTCCTTGTCGGCAATGGGTCCTCCAGTGTAGCAGAAGCGCTGCGTCGTCACCTGCAGCTGGTCGTCTGCGGTGCTGACCCGGATGGCGGCGGCGCTCAGCGTCTTCTGGTCCTTGGCTTGGTGGTCGTGGTAGGTGAGGTCAATCGACTGGAGGGCGCCCAGGGCGACCCCGGTGTGGAGCGTGGTTCGGGTCTCACTGCTGGCCGTCAGCTCGATGTGGTCACTGGCGACGAGAGAGGGGTAGGTGTTGGTGATGAGAGGGTGAGGTACGAGAGAGGGGGTAGGTGTTGGTGATGAGAGGGTGAGGTACGAGAGAGGGGGTAGGTGTTGGTGATGAGAGGGTGAGGTACGAGAGAGGGGATAGGTGTTGGTGATGAGAGGGTGAGGTGCGAGAGAGGGGGTAGGTGTTGGTGATGAGAGGGTGAGGTACGAGAGAGGGGGTAGGTGTTGGTGATGAGAGGGTGAGGTGCGAGAGAGGGGGTAGGTGTTGGTGATGAGAGGGTGAGTTACGAGAGAGGGGGTAGGTGTTGGTGATGAGAGGGTGAGGTACGAGAGAGGGGGTATGTGTTGGTGATGAGAGGGTGAGGTACGAGAGAGGGGGTAGGTGTTGGTGATGAGAGGGTGAGGTACGAGAGAGGGGGTAGGTGTTGGTGATGAGAGGGTGAGGTTCGAGAGGGTGAGGTACGAGAGAGGGGGTAGGTGTTGGCGATGAGAGGGTGAGGTACGAGAGAGGGGTAGGTGTTGGTGATGAGAGGGTGAGGTGCGAGAGAGGGGGTAGGTGTTGGTGATGAGAGAGTGAGGTGCGAGAGAGGGGTAGGTGTTGGTGATGAGAGGGTGAGGTACGAGAGAGGGGTAGGTGTTGGTGATGAGAGAGTGAGGTACGAGAGAGGGGGTAAGTGTTGGTGATGAGAGGGTGAGGTACGAGAGAGGGGGTAGGTGTTGGTGATGAGAGGGTGAGGTACGAGAGAGGGGGTAGGTGTTGGTGATGAGAGGGTGAGGTACGAGAGAGGGGGTAGGTGTTGGTGATGAGAGGGTGAGGTACGAGAGAGGGGGTAGGTGTTGGTGATGAGAGGGTGAGGTACGAGAGGGTGAGGTACGAGAGAGGGGGTAGGTGTTGGTGATGAGAGGGTGAGGTACGAGATAGGGGGTATGTGTTGGTGATGAGAGGGTGAGGTACGAGAGAGGGGGTAGGTGTTGGTGATGAGAGGGTGAGGTACGAGAGAGGGGGTAGGTGTTGGTGATGAGAGGGTGAGGTTCGAGAGGGTGAGGTACGAGAGAGGGGGTAGGTGTTGGCGATGAGAGGGTGAGGTACGAGAGAGGGGGTAGGTGTTGGTGATGAGAGGGTGAGGTGCGAGAGAGGGGGTAGGTGTTGGTGATGAGAAGGTGAGGTGCGAGAGAGGGGTAGGTGTTGGTGATGAGAGGGTGAGGTACGAGAGAGGGGTAGGTGTTGGTGATGAGAGAGTGAGGTACGAGAGAGGGGGTAAGTGTTGGTGATGAGAGAGTGAGGTACGAGAGAGGGGGTAAGTGTTGGTGATGAGAGGGTGAGGTGCAGTGGTGTGACGTTCAGGCCACGGCCGGTCAGTTTGGAGCAGCGGTTGGATGGGAGTAGGGTACCTTGTAGTCAGGCAAATGATCTAATCCTGTCAAGTCCATGGTACACTATTAAAATCTTTGCTAAACTGTACTCATGGTTAAGGCAAGCTATACTCAATGACAAGTAACCAGGTATTGGAACTTCTTATTAATAAACACAAACACAAAACACAAACGTCCAAAACATGATTATATAGCAAATTAATATACCAAGTAGAAATAATCCGTATCAAACCGAAGGGCACACCGAAGGGCAAACACACCGAAGGCCAAACTTGCCAAAGATGCCTACAAATCTGATTATATCTGCAGTGTCTTACTTCCAGCCGGTCATAAGGTCCGTGCTGCCAAGTTCGCCGTTCAAGACAAACACCATGTTGGCCACAGTGTCGTCTTGGTCGGCATTCAGCTCCACTGTCAGTTCGTAGTAGTTGACTGAAACACAAGACATGCATGGGCTGATCCAGGGAAGGGGGACAAGGGGTTAAGGCCACCCCAAAGGTCCTGAAACCGTGATTTACCCCCCCCCCCCAACAGAAAAACGTATGGACGTTACGGTGGCGGACGGCTGACGGGCCGATCAACCCCCCCCCCCCGCTGAACAATTTGCTGACGGCTGACGGTCTGCTGCTACCCCCACCCCCGGTCAACAACTTTCCGCTACCCCCGCTCAACAACTTTTCGTGGAAATACGCCACGGGATTTGCCTCTCCCCCAAAAAAACACACCCTTGAAGACATATGTGTCGATTCACGTGGATATATATATGCAGCTCCGTCGACGTCAAAGGTACACCATACTCTTAGAAGTTTAATTATTTTCCGGTACTGCTGTCAGCGCGTTGTTCGACAATATCTTTAAATACAATCTTAAGTGATTACATTTACTTCATAACGAACATACCGTACAAACTTAAGTATACATAATTAAGCGTTTACCAAAATAAAATAAAAATCCGAAATATAGGTATTTTTTGGGTTCCACCTATTTTTTTTTGTCAGCTGTTATGATCTGAGAACAGCATTCTAAGGCAGATCATTGGCATAGGCTGTCCATCCATTCCAGCCACAATATCAATAATACTCACAGCATGTCCGCCCATTCCAGCCACAATATCAATAATACTCACAGCATGTCCGCCCATTCCAGCCACAATATCAATAATACTCACAGCATGTCCGCCCATTCCAGCCACAATATCAATAATACTCACAGCATGTCCGCCCATTCCAGCCACAATATCAATAATACTCACAGCATGTCCGCCCATTCCAGCCACAATATCAATAATACTCACAGCATGTCCGCCCATTCCAGCCACAATATCAATAATACTCACAGAATGTCCGCCCATTCCAGCCGCAATATCAATAATACTCACAGCATGTCCGCCCATTCCAGCCACAATATCAGTAATACTCACAGCATGTCCGCCCATTCCAGCCACAATATCAATAATACTCACAGCATGTCCGCCCATTCCAGCCACAATATCAATAATACTCACAGCATGTCCGCCCATTCCAGCCACAATATCAATAATACTCACAGCATGTCCGCCCATTCCAGCCACAATATCAATAATACTCACAGCATGTCCGCCCATTCCAGCCACAATATCAATAATACTCACAGCATGTCCGCCCATTCCAGCCACAATATCAATAATACTCACAGCATGTCCGCCCATTCCAGCCACAATATCAGTAATACTCACAGCATGTCCGCCCATTCCAGCCACAATATCAATAATACTCACATCATGTCCGCCCATTCCAGCCACAATATCAATAATACTCACATCATGTCCGCCCATTCCAGCCACAATATCAATAATACTCACAGCATGTCCGCCCATTCCAGCCACAATATCAATAATACTCACAGCATGTCCGCCCATTCCAGCCACAATATCAATAATACTCACAGCATGTCCGCCCATTCCAGCCACAATATCAGTAATACTCACAGCATGTCCGCCCATTCCAGCCACAATATCAATGATACTCACAGCATGTCCGCCCATTCCAGCCACAATATCAATAATACTCACAGCATGTCCGCCCATTCCAGCCACAATATCAGTAATACTCACAGCATGTCCGCCCATCCCAGCCACAATATCAGTAATACCCCATTCCAGCCACAATATCAATGCTACTCACAGCAGAGAGCGTCATTGACCGCCGTCGTCTGCAGATAGTAGGACCCGTTCAGGCTCATGTCGATGTTCTCCAGGCCGATGAGGCCGAGGCTGGGGGTGGACATTGTCTGGCAGGCGCCCGATAGGTACTCCTTGTAATCTTCACACTTGAAGGCGAGTAAGTTGCAGCTCTGTTGGCGCAGAGACTCGACGAAGATCTGGTGGGACCGGGCGTGCGAGCAGCCCAGCAAACCTGCCGCCGCTGTGCAGCGAGAGAGGAGGCTGGTTACATACCAGACACGGCTGATAGTCGGCCCGTTAATCAACTTCATAGTCAAGAGCAATGTTGGCATTCTGAGCCGCATCACGACCTTATTTCCCTTTCGTGCCCCTGTAAGATGGGTTAATATGGGTTGGCTCACAATTCATTGGCACCGGCCCAGGAAAACATCTGAGTAAACTGACCACACAAACACATGAGGGGGCCAAAAAGGGTCAGCAATACGAAACTGGCTAAAGGGGGTCAGCCTGGCAGCCTGGCTGTGTCGCACTATAGCAGAAACGTGCGACACGCAAAACATCTTTTCGCGATCCTCCCTGGCATTCGGCCGGAGGTAAAACTTTAAACTGAAATTGTATATTTGTGTGGTGGGTTAGTGCAGGCTGCAAGCCTATTTCGCAGCATCCGTCGCCATCCTAGCGGAACAACGCATCTCAATTTGTTTAACTCATTCGCTCCTGTGTTTAATCACTGTTATGAGGCAGCTATGCACATTTTTACCCAACTTCACCAATTATATGGAACTGTGAAGAGCTGACTTACCGACAAAGTCCAGCGTCTCCAGATCCCAGATGAGGCCTTCAATCTCGGCATCCAGATCTCCGCAGCCAGGCTGGTTCTTACCGTCGTTAGGGAAGAAGTCTACATGACCGTCAGCCTGAGAATTTCGGAATCATGAATGTCAATGACACATCAATCGTATTTTATGTCATGAATGTCAATGACACATCAATGGAATTGTATGTACAGTGATCATCACAGCTGTTAATTTGTGCAAATATAATGAACCGACGTTTGCGGCTGCCACGCGCTGTGGTACCACTCCTATCACTTATCAGAACGCATCATACCAAAATAAAAATTTATTTGATGGTCCTATCCAATGGTGAAAACACGATCTCAATCGGCGCAGTGGTTGCAAAGTTATTAGCTTCCGAAAAGCGTCTGTATGGCCGGTTCGGGCCGGTTCGGGCCGGTTCGGGCCGGTTCGGGCCGGGTCGGGCCGGTTCGGCCCGGTTCGGGCTGGGTCAAATGTAAATTTGTCTAGTAAGTTGACGAGAAACCGCACGGGCGCTTCGCGCCCGCTCGGCAATGAAGCATGCAGCGCTCAGGTCGTACTCCCTTTTGGCGGTTTCGAGAAAGGAGATCATGTACAATTTAATATAACTTAATTTAGCTTTACCAGAGCGCGCCCGCTCGGTAATTGCCCAAAAAGGCGTTTTGCTGGTTGATACATTGAACTATCGAATCAAATCAGTGAATAATTAAATCGAAAATCATTTTCATTTGATCTAAACCTGTTCCTTAGTTGGTTTAATACCAGAAGCTCACTAAACAGAGTTTGTTGTGTGGTCCTTGACCAATTTTTGCTTTATGGAATTATATTTTATAGTCGGAAACTTGCCATGCAGACTCGATACGCTCTTCCTCGCCCACTGACGTAATCTGAACCTGAGCGTCTGCTTCCACAAATATCATGTCATAATAGATCTAGTCAATGGTAAAACACGTACCACGTTTTAGGGTTCGAACACCTGCCGCCTCGCAAACACGATGTAAAACGAACTTTCTGACAGAATCGATTCCAGTTCGATGGTTCCTATTGGTAGGGATTGAGGAGTTGTTGAGTTGTCCTCCGGCCCATTTTCGCCTCAGGTCAGTCACCTTGGTGAAGCCGGCTCCGAGGTAGATAAAGCTGCGGCCGTCAGAGTGGATGATGTCCACGTACTGGGCATCGCTCGGGTCCAGATGCACCACCAGGTCCGTATCCTCGAAATAGGGCTCGGCAGGGTCCAGACCTGTCCAGCACAGACCAAACGTCAGTCATGCCGGTCACCTTTTGCTGCTAAGAGATGTCGCGACGCTGTAAAGATCCGGGAAGCCAGCTTTATAATTCTGAGTGGACTTTGCCTTGAGTTGTGTCAGCAGATCGTGACGTTATTTGGCTTTACCGGACACCCGACGGTGTCGATTTTTGGCACAGTAGTGATGGCGGTACAACGACTAAATGATTGCAGTAAAGTCCGTACACTACAAACGTATCATTGATCTTTTATACATTCGTTACAAGACGCGATTCTTTAAAGGGATATTGCCACCTCGCAGGCCAATATGGAGTTTTTGGTGTGTATCGGTAGATTAACCCGCGCACTGCAGGGGCTTTGCGCCGAACACGAACGGCAGGGGGGTTGATTTCCGCCCCCCCCCCCCTGAGATCTTGAAAACTACGCTACGTAGCGAAAAGCGGAAAAAGGCATTTGATAGCTTGATACATGTTCTATCGAAAGTATTTGATTCTTCAGTGTTCTTTTAGGTCAGGTCAAAATTGAGGTCACCAGAGGTCATCAAAGGTCAAATTTTCCAGTTTTTTCCTGTTTTAGGACATTGCTCCAGACATTCCAATATATCTAAGAAACGATCCAAGTTAGAAACAAACGGGAAAAAGCAAACGCCAGATAGTGAAATGTCCAATCGCTAAGGTGTCCTCAGATTTGATTTCAGGTCAATATTTGAGGCTGCAGAGGTCAAAAAGGAAAAAAATGTTTTTTTTTTCTAAATCGTTTTTTGCTATTAACTTTTACTTAATAAAGATAACGGAAAACTGTTTACGCCATTGTGTTTATCTTGTCAAGGCGATTCTATTGATATACATGGTGACCTTGTTAAGTCAACTTAATAATTTGACCTCAGGTCAAGGTGACCCAAGTAAAGCATGTTGCATATGGGAAGACGTACCTCGACGAGACAAACACATTGATGTCTGTTTTACTTCCCTATCTTCATTATGTCGGGAGTTATTGACAACAAAGGGATGGTGACCTCGCATGACCTCAAATGACCCAATAGGGGTCACGGAACAAAAATTACACTTGGATCATCAAGCATATCTTATAATAACATGATCCAGAAGTAATTGGACTAATATCATGCATATTTTTTAAATAGGAAGCATTTGTATATTTCCCCATAGACTTATTATGGGGAGGTTACGAAATTGACCTGACCTTAAGTCACCGATATCAAAATTCCGAGATATACGAATTGTAAGTACTCATGCCCTCATGACATTCTGTAAGTTTCAAACTGATCGGGAAAAACTCTGGCTTTGGCACAACTGCAAACATTTTTGGAGGTGGGGTCACTTGACCTGGTCTGGTGACCTGACCTGAGAAGACCCGATGATATTTTTTGTCTTCAAAGTGTGCGCAATAATGTCCTTACAGGTGTGCCAAGACCCGGCGGCGCTGCGCGCCGCCGTTTTTTCGTTATTCCGATACAAACCTGAGGGGGGGGGGGGGGGGGGGGGGGGCGGGGGGCGGAAATCAACCTCCCCTGCAGTGCGCGGGTTAAGCGTGTCCGATTTCACCTACAAAATTTGGTTCCCGAAAGTCCTCCCATTAGATCAAAAAATACATTTGCACCACTCATGATTGGCACACATTCGTCAAATTGGAGTCGCCTCATCACTATTTAGAATCACTTCTTTGCGGACTATGATTTGCTTTTGAATATTGCAAACTCAACATCACCATTCCGTCAGTACACTTTAAAATTTAAATGCGTATACAGTTAATTATATTTTCAACAACCATAGCCTCTTTCATAATAAATAGGTTTGTTTAATAGGTTAATAATAGGTTTGTAACCAATACCTTATAACACAGATAGACTTTTCAAAGTTAAGTCTCGGCGAATTCGGACGCTTTGGCTTTCGGTGGGCGCCAATTTCACAGCCAAACTGGATGAAAGCGGCCATCATGAATCTTGTACTGAGCACAGCTGGGACCAACGTTTTGGAGTAAAACAAAATGCCGATACCCTACTTTAGGTGCTGCAGGAGCAAGTTTGAGCTTGAGCATACACGATTGTTGATTCCCACCATTCATTTAAGTTGCTTTTTCGAAATTCTCCAGAGGTGGCAATATCCCTTTAACTAGCACGATGACAATCAAAACAATATAGAGTGAGCTACTCCTTGTCACCTCCCCTCTGTCGACCAACCTGTGATGCGTCCTACAACTCTACCACTACCTTTACTGCGTCTTCGCCCACCTGCGATGCGTTCTACAACTCTACCACTACATTTACTGCGCCTTCACCCACATGTGGTGCGCCCTACAACGCTACCACTACCTTTACTGCGTCTTCACCCACCTGCGATGCGTTCTACAACTCTACCACTACATTTACTGCGTCTTCGCCCACCTGTGGTGCGTCCTACAACTCTACCACTACCTTTACTGCGTCTTCGCCCACCTGCGGTGCGTCCTACAACTCTACCACTACCTTTACTGCATCTTCACCCACCTGTGGTGCGTCCTTTAACTCTACCACTACCTTTACTGCGTTTTCGCCCACCTGCGATGCATCCTACAACTCTACGACTACCTTTACTGCATCTTCACCCACCTGTGGTGCGTCCTTTAACTCTACCACTACCTTTCTGCGTCTTCACCCACCTGTTATGCGTCCTTTAACTCTACCACTACCTTTACTGCGTCTTCGCCCACCTGTGGTGCGTCCTACAACTCTTCCACTACCTTTACTGCGTCTTCACCCACCTGTGGTGCGTCCTGTAACTCTACCACTACCTTCACTGCGTCTTCACCCACCTGTGGTGCGTCCTACAACTCGACCACTACCTTTACTGCGTCTTCACCCACCTGCGGGGCGTCCTACAACTCGACCACTACCTTTACTGCGTCTTCACCCACATGTGGTGCGTCCTTTAACTCTACCAATACCTGTACTGCGTCTTCACGCACCTGTGGTGCGTCCTTTAACTCTACCAATACCTTTATTCAGGGGTGTGGTTTTATCAAAATGATTGTGGGTGCCCAAATTGAAACTCCTTGTACGCACCCCTTCCCCTACTCCCGCTCCAGCAGCAAAACAAAATATTGACGCTGATTATTCATACGTTTACTGTTTGCTGTTAATTGCTCAACACGTTGATGAACTGAAAAACAGCCATATTTGCCTGCAGTCAACGTGAAGATACCTTTAATCCTGCAATATTATAACGCACTATCCCAGCATGCTTAACCATTACCACAGACGGAAGTAGGCAGGTGTGCATTTGACTACATGACTATACAATGTGCGAACGGCAATGTGCCAATATGCTATGAAGAAAATGTAGCAAATGCATTTTCCGTCGGACACTTGCTTTGGCAAACTGAAGACAAACGGAAGAAATGATATTCAAGTTTTTGCATAAGCGTCAACACACGTGTATATACATGTATTTTTACATTTTTAAACTATTCCCCTGAGGTAAAATTTGAGGACACCTTAGTGCTTACATTTTGCAAGAGCTTTCTATTTTTTTTTGTTCTTAGCAGCATAGTAACCGAGATATTTGGGAGTTTCTTGAGAAAAGTCCAAAACTCGGAAAATGTGACCTTCGATGACCTCTGGTGACTTCAATATTGATCTGAGCAGAAAAAAACGAATCAACTATGCATGGCCTTGTTAAGAACTTTCGGTCAGGTTTTCCACACCTTCCTAGCCCTTTTAGTTTTCGAGCTAGCAGGGGTTCATTTTGACCCCGCACCAGGGTGAAGTTGTCTCAGAGGCCCACCTGGGCGCGGGTTAAAAAACTTCACAACATGTTTCCGATGTCACAAGTTTCATATACAGAGAGAAAAACATCCACAATGAAACAAAACAACATCAGACAAGCACCCAGAGGGGAGGGGGGGGGGAGGGGTATTAATTTTAAGGAAAAGCCAAAAGCCAAGCCAATTTATAGAGATTGTTGATTAACATATCAATGATAAAAGTGAGCGCCCTAGCCACTTAACCCGCGCAGTGGAGGGGTATGCCACTAACACGCAGTGGAGGGGGGGGGGGGGGCACTTAAGTGCCCCCCCCCCCCCCCTAACATCTCCGAAAATATAAAAGATACAACGATCAAACTTACAGGGTATGTAGGTGCTATGATGATCTACATTTTCTGAAATTTTCGTGACCTTCCGTTAATATCTTTAAGATCAAACGAGGTCACGAAGGTCAAATCTGGCTAAATATAACTATTTTGGGAATTTGACCTCTGTGACGTCACAGGTCACCAGCAATGTGTCCAAAGTTGTTTCCGAGAATGGACATTGACGTTGTCTACCGAATGGCGTTTTAATTATCCAGATCCGACTGTTGGTTCCGAAGATATCGCTTTGCTGACCTCGATTTTGGCCTCCATCTTGGACTGCAAATCCATATAACTAAAAAAATTATCGACCTATTTTCATTTGTTTTTCGTTAAACGATCCGCTATTGAGTTGGCGTTAATGTCGCGCAAAAAACACCGCCCTGCTGTGCTTTGTTGTTGAGATATTCACGAACAACATGTGGGAGGGGGGGGGGGGAGGGGGGGGGGGGGAGCACAAAAGTAACACCCCTCCACTGCGCCTGTTAATACGTAGTGTGTTATTATCGTTTCCAGCATTGACACTTCTTTTTGGGGGTAATTTTTGTATTGAATACTTAAAACGGCAAAAATTAGGCTTGTGAAACACTTTTTTTGTTGTGGTCGGTATTACCCCTCATGTGGTTTTGCCAGATTCAAGAAGATGATGTGCAAACTGTAAGGATTTCTTAAAACAGTGGCAAAAACAAACCCTTTCTATACACAACAGTCATTCGCATTATTTGTGTTATGTTTTGGCAAGTTTATTTTCTATTTTCAGCAAAGTTGTTTGATTTATTATGAACACTTAATTTTCACTCATAGCGTTTCATCCACCCGTGAGGGCATCTACCTGAAACTAATTTAATTGACATTTAAAGTAGCTTCAAACGATCGTCCACCCGTCATAGTTGCAAATGTATTACGAAGAAGACTTTATTGACGTTTGAGGGTGAGGCAAAGACAAAGTTCAAGTGAATACAATACTATGTATGGTGGTCGCCGCCGGGTAGCCCCTACCCGCCCGTCGGACTATCCCACAAAATCCAAGGTCTTGCGGAAGCGCCTACAAGTATAGTTTGTTTTAGAATGCGTTCGTTCATTTACTGGCTATACAGATAAAATTGATTAACCTAGTGCGTTTATGGTCCAAAATTAGAATAGCTCTCACAGTTTCTTTGGAACACATTCCAAAGCTAAGAAGGTCGGGCCTCCACGCCTTCTCCAATGTACATATATGGAAGTTAGTAAATGCATGTGCATTTAACTCATTGAACAATGTCCAGTTTGTAATAAAACAAGTTTTGAATGCAACAAAAATACTCAGTTTCTTGACAGCTTATGCCATGGCAAAATTTATTTTTTGACTTTCTGAAAGCAAAAGTGCAATCCTAACGGCTGTGAATATTGCAATATGATACAGTTTGGTAAATATCTACTATTAAATGGTTTAAATAGTGACAGCTCACGTTCAGCGAAATCCGGACCTTAAAAAATATTTTAGTTAATTATTCTATGCATTTTGAAACATGTTCTTGATTGTGGGTGCCGAAGGACTATTAAGGGTGCCCATTTCAACTTTGTGGGTGCCCTGGCACCCACAAAGAGATAGGAAACCACACCCCTACCTTTACTGCGAATTCATCCACCTGTGATGTGTCATAAAACTCTACCACTACCTTTACTGCGTCTTCACCCACCTGTGATGCGTCCTACAACTCTACCACTACCTTTACTGCGTCTTTACCCACCTGTGATGCGTCCTGCAACTCTACCACTACCTTTACTGCGTCTTCACCCACCTGTGATGCGTCCTACAACTCTACCACTACCTTTACTGCGTCTTCACCCACCTGTGATGCGTCCTACAACTCTACCACTACCTTTACTGCGTCTTCACCCACATGTGATGCGTCCTACAACTCTACCACTACCTTTACTGCGTCTTTACCCACCTGTGATGCGTCCTACAACTCTACCACTACCTTTACGGCGTCTTCAACCACCTGTGATGCGTCCTACAACTCTACCGCTACCTTTACGGCGTCTTCAACCACCTGTGATGCGTCCTACAACTCTACCACTACCTTTACTGCGTCTTTACCCACCTGTGATGCGTCCTACAACTCTACCACTACCTTTACTGCGTCTTCGCCCACCTGTGATGCGTCCTACAACTCAACCACTACCTTTACGGCGTCTTCAACCACCTGTGATGCGTCCTACAACTCTACCACTACCTTTACTGCGTCTTCACCCACCTGTGATGCGTCCTACAACTCTACCGCTACCTTTACGGCGTCTTCAACCACCTGTGATGCGTTCTACAACTCTACCACTACCTTTATTGCGTCTTAAACCACCTGTGATGCGTCCTACAACTCTACCACTACCTTTACTGCGTCTTCACCCACATGTGATGCGTCCTACAACTCGACCACTGCCTTTACTGCGTCTTCACCCACCTGTGATGCGTCCTACACCTCTACCACTACCTTTACTGCGTCTTCACCCACCTGTGATGCGTCCTACAACTCTACCACTACCTTTACTGCGTCTTCACCCACCTGTGATGCGTCCTACAACTCTACCACTACCTTTACTGCGTCTTCACCCACCTGTGATGCGTCCTACAACTCTACCACTGCCTTTACTGCGTCTTCACCCACCTGTGGTGCGTCCTATAACTCTACCACTACCTTTACTGCGTCTTCACCCACATGTGATGCGTCCTACAACTCTACCACTACCTTTACTGCGTCTTCACCCACATGTGGTGCGTCCTACAACTCTACCACTACCTTTACTGCGTCTTCACCCACCTGTGATGCGTCCTACAACTCTACCACTACCTTTACTGCGTCTTCGCCCACCTGTGATGCGTCCTACAACTCTACCACTACCTTTACTGCGTCTTCGCCCACCTGTGATGCGTCCCAGGCCGTCAATGCTGTCGCCGGCGTATCCGCAGGCGTGGGCGCCGAGCGAGTGTCCGACCAGGTGGAAATCGGACGCCACGGCGCCCACACTGATCATCTTGTTCACCAGCAACGCGATCAGACGTCCCACCAGCTGGGTGTTGGCCGTGGCCTGCAGGTACGGGATTGTGGCGCCCTTCCTCCAGGCCACGATGACCACGTTGTAGTCACCCTGTGGGGCAGCCAGACATAGATTAGAGATGCAAACTGGTGGCGCTCGTTGCACGGTCCACGATGACCACGTTGTAGTCACCCTGTGGGACAGACAGACATATATTAGAGATGCAGACTGGTGGCGCTCGGTGCCCGTTCCACGATGACCACGTTGTAGTCACCCTGTGGGACAGCCAGACATAGATTAGATATGCAAACTGGTGGCGCTTGGTGCCCGGTCCACAAGGATCACGTGGTATTCGTCCGTCAGCCAGCCAGAGATCAGAGTTTCACTTCTGGCCGCCAGTTAATGGGTGTCGACATACACAATGATGTGTTGGCTGTTTATCCTAGTTATTATTAGTTATTCATTCAGTACTTGTGAAGTTCTTTCGAAAATGGACAAAATGATGATTCAACCCTAAAACAAGAGCACATTGCATGCTATACACATGCAGCCCTTTTTAAAATGGAAATCCCGATTAGAACTGGGCATGTACTGGAAATGAGCCAAGACCGAGCTGAATAACTGATAACACATTACAATAATTATTTGCAAAATCAATTACTCGGTATGGATATTGCGGAAATACCTTTGAGCTAGTCGTGGAAGGAGTTTACTGATATTCGCCAAGATCACTTACGAACCTTTTCGAGCAAAAGATCTTTCGACTCCACCAAGAACTGGGTATCTCCCGCATCGTTAAAGCCGTGGGTCATAATCACGGTCTTCCGCGACGGCGAAAAATCGCCCAGGTCATCGCTGTTGTAGACAATATCTTTCTCGCCAGCATTCCTGGAAATGTGATGATACAAATGAATGAAATTTTAGTATTTGTTTTTCATTTGCAACAAATACAAAATAAAGAAGACAAATTACCTTATCTTTTGTTTCTTTGGTAAACCTGATGATCAAAACTCAAACGCAGTTTTAATCTTATAATACTTAAAAAGCACTTGTCTTCCAAAATGAAGTCAGTACTCCACTTCTAGAAGATCTATCAGCACAAACTCTATCTTGTACTAAAATTTAGTTACATTTACTTGTGAGGAGCTTATCTGCTAGCCGCACCTGGTGTGGAGTAGGAACCTGGTGCCGATCTTCTCAGGCGGTTGCGGTAGGTTTGGCATCGGCCGCTTGGCATCACTCCAGGGGTAGTCAGTTGTAAAGCATCCCACGTCGTCGTAACACACGTCCTCTGAAATAACCGATAGAAATAGCTGAATGACGTTCACGCAATTCTGAAGTAATTGCTGTTTGATCACCGGAGTAGTAAAATCAGTTGTAAATTGCACATCCACGAGAACGACAAATGATGAGTTGAGTCATCACTCAAGTACGTATTACAGGGACGTTGAGTCATTATCAAGGGCAACATATTACATGGACGTTGAGTCATTATCATGTTTATACTTAACTCAGAACTTTATGATTTTCTCAACTCTAACTTGAAGCAGTTTGGCTGCAACTCGACTTCACCTCACGGGAGGATAGTAAATGCTCGAATCTAACCATCTCTAACTCGTTTTTTTAGTTCTCACTCAACTCCGGCTTATGGTCAAGTTTCTAGTTGTCAACATTGTCTCAACTTTGACTCGCATCGTTTTGTATGTGAATTGTGAATCACAGTTGCCTTGAAGAATCAAATGACTCACTTCCTGCCCAAGCGCTATAAGCATGTCGAAACTCACATAAGACTCACCCAAAATGTTCTATGATGAAAGGTTTCAGTGTCTCGCAGACATTTAACTTATTTCATCCAATATATTACAATTGATCTAAACTTGGGTAACCATTGGATTTAAACACAGGCATGCTGCCTTAACCCACGCGCCGCGGGGGGGGGGGGGGGAAATTTACCCCCCCAGATTCTCTCAATAACTTGACAATTGTGATAGATAGCGACTTTCAGTATACCTTATTCCGCATCAAGTCTACGTCTTCTCACCAATTTTCACTGAAATTGATGTAATACCTTGGGAGATAATGACGTTTTAATTACGTTATGTCACGCCATTTTTGGAGGAAAAAACATAAATGTTGGGGAAATCGTAGACAATCGACTTTTGATGTAAATTGCAAATACAAACGTCACAAGAAAGTAAATGACCTTCTCTTCAAAATGGCTACCTCGGAATTTCAAAATTTTAGGATTTTGACTCCCAAAACCCCAAATAACTTTTTTAGGACAAACTGCCACACAATCTTTTTTTTAAGATATTAAAACAAACGGAATATTTGTTGGAGAACCAAGTATGGACGATACACAAACCTGATTTCAAGGCAATATCTTTATTTTTGACTGACTTATGGCTCCCTAAGTATTAGTAACTCATGACGTAATTTTTTAAAGTCACGTTTTTGTTTTGCTTTAGTGACCAGATACAGACAACTAAATGCCACTGCTATATTTTTTTTAGACAAGCTGGTCTAGAAGCATGCCATTTTTATTTATATTAATCAATTTCAAATTTTGACCTTTTGTGACCTAACCTTGACCTGCAGGCCATTATATGGGGTCAGGTTGTGAAAATGGCTGCTACCATCGAATTCTACGTGTAAAATAATCCATAAAATATGTGTCGCATGACTTTCGTAGACCTCTTGCCAATAGTGACCCTTTGTGACCTGACCTTGACTTCGACCTGTGCTAAAATTTCCCTTTCGGTAATGTGGTAGATATATTATACCTTTGAGAGCTTTTTGTGCGATAATAGTCGTACTCTAAGGCTTTGAATGGAAAGTATGGCCCACCAACTCAAATAACTTGATTTTGGCCTTTGACCTAATAGTTACCTGATATGTGACCTTAATGTAAAAATTTCGTGTATGCGTTATATTTGCCTCATTGGGAGCTTTCGATTTCTGCCTAGCACATCTCGCTGCGGTCTTTGGTTCGGAAGATACGAGGGGGGTAAAATGTACCCCCGGCGGGGCGCGGTCAGCTGGGGACCCCAGCGGCGCGCGGGTTATACAGGTATCGCAACTATGATTAAAACCATTAGGGTTGATGACCTTAACCTCGATGTATAAAAACGTTAAATTACTGATAGGCTGTATTGATATTTCGGCCACAGGCCTTTGTCAAAATTACATATGAATCAGGTATCATATCATTACCAAATCAGGTATCACAACTATCTTCAATTAGGATGGCCATTTTGCAAGAGAAGACTGCCGCTCATTGCTGTGAATTTTGGCGTACTGATATTGTCACTTACAGGGTTCACTTCCTTTTTTGACTGTTATTACACATACCAAAGTTTGAGATATTTGTGTCGCCACTCACTTTGACTCAATTTATAATATATCGACCAATAATATATCGACTCAAGAGAAAGCGATCTGAATCAACTCTGGTTCCGCCTACTGTGAACGATTGGGACCCTAATTTTCGTCGATAACGTTTGAAGGCATTAACTGACATGGACGGATTTCTCGCAATGAACGTTTCAGACCCTACGCCAATTTGTATGATAAAGGTTGTTTAATGTCAAATGAAAATTTAGGGCACTTTCCCCATTCACTCGTTATGTTAAAACTCGCGCAGGGAATTCAATCTGTGGGTAGAGGCTATCGTGAAAGGGTGAAGCTATGCTCTGAAGTCAGAGCTTAGCTCCGCCCTGTCTGACCTTTAACCGGCGCTGTCTGACCGGTGACCGGTCACTTGCGAGTGGCGGGCGGAGTCGAGGGCGAGACTGCAGAGCGACCAGGCGTTAACCTATATCCGAACTCGAATTCTCTTTAACATTAAGAGTAAATGGGAAATGCCCTAAATTTTCGTTTGACATTAAAAATAAAAATTGTCGCAGGCTCCGAAAAGTTCATTGCAATAAATTCGTTTATGCCAGTTGATGCCTTCAAAAGTTATCGCCGAAAATCAGGGTCCCAAGCAGTCTGCCGTTCACAGCAGGTGAAGTCGAATTTAAGTCCAACTCGGCTCATGCGACTATGAATAAAGTGTTCCCATCTTTTTTTTCTCGATTTGTGCCACTCAAGGGCTAGTATATTTCTGCGCAACCATATACAAATACAGTGTTCCCATCCTAACAAGTGTTAAGTGTTTATAAGTATTCGTTCTTAATAAGTGTTGCTTTGTTGGCTGTGACTGTGTATGTCGAGTTCATTAAAACAATACAAGAATACACAATTACACATATTGAAAACACACCCATGTTTCTGTTACACTCATACCACACCCAAATGTAAGCAACTGAACGCATTCAGCACGATTCGTCTTCATGTCGCACTCACCGGCGGCGGCCCAGCCGGCGCAGAGCAGGAGTGAGCAGAGCCGGAGTGTGGTGATGGCCATGGCTGTTCCCGACTGAGACTGACCAGCTGCCCGGCCCGCTGGCCCCGAGGTGCGTCGTCACCCACGACAGGTGTGACATTCCCAGCCGTGCAGGCAGACGATAACTGCTGTGACGCAACTGCCTCGGCTGTCTCTGGGCTAGTGGGGGGCTGGTGCCATGGTCAGATAAGTTTTTCACATGTTGCCTCGATGTGCTGCTAGCGTGGCCCGAACATTTCCCAAACTGTCTTATTGCATGCAACGAAATAATTGTTGGGCTGCTATTGCGAAATTATGTTTTTTTTTACATTGAATAAATTCTCACATATATCCGGTTCCACTGATATCACGTCGTTGGAATTTCCCAAAATTAGGTTATGCGGTAATTTTACAACATGGGATTATCATGTTTCCGTAGGAAAATGCCTCATAAATGACTTTTCTCGGAACACTTCTGTACGCCGAATTTCTTCAAATATTCCGAAATAAGCCCGACCGAAACCATTTTACTCTATCTTAGCCCCCCCTCACCCCAATTCGGATGCTTATTGATGTCGATAATTGGGACATTACAAGGGATGAAACTATATTAGCATTACACGGTTCTATTGTTCAGATCCAGCGCTTTAAAATATCCTTGCATTGAAAACTGCATAGCTGCTACTATGTATGTATCATGTATGTGCTAATGTATGTGCCAACACGTTAATTTATTGTTCCCATTGCAGCAGAAAAGTACCTATCGAGCATTGCAGTTTGTATTTGAGGCCAGCAACACGAACGTTGAATAAGATAACATGAACAGAATATGTCTGAAAAATGAAAAGAAATTCACGGTACATAGATAGTTTTCACATTACAACGGTATTGACCTAACTGGATGACACATGTAATTTAACCCTTGATTTTAAATTTAACATACACTAAAATGCAGTTGCGATACAGCTCATAAGTTCCCAGTAAATTGCCAGTAAAAATATAACTATTAACTTCTTTAGTTACACGCATTATTCTTGCAAACATTCACAGTACTTCCCTTCAAACGCCATCCCGAAAATTAATCACGAAAATTCCAGCTGTCAGCCTCTCCAACTCCTCCACCTCTCCTCCTCCTCCTCCTCCTCCTACCGCGGACAGCAGCCCTTCCTCTTGTCCTGGTTCAGCATAGCGAGTCGCCTGGCGCCCTCTTCTGGCGACTCCTGGAGCGCCACTGACAACCTCTGCTGTTGCATGGTCATGGCCGGGTCGAACTGCACGTTACTGCCGTCCTGAAACTGTAGTGTCGCAGGCCCCAGGTCGGGCGTCTCCTTCTTCCCGAACACCCGCTGGAAGACGCTTTTGCGCGGCTGCTGCGTGGCGCCCATGTTCTGGGCGCCAAACCCGCCGGCGTAAGGGTCGATGTAACTGGGCGCCGCGCCCATCGACGCCATGCCCGGCTGCATGCCCGGCTGCATGCCCGGCTGCATGCCCGGCGCCATGCCTGGCTGCATCTGCCCGGGCATGCCGTACATCGGCATGCCCATCATCTGGGCCTGAGGTACGGACACGGTGGCCTGGAAGGCGCTGAGGTTGGCGCGGAAGGCCACCTCTCGCAGTCGCTGGTTCTCGTTGCGTAGGAATGAAACCTCCTGCTGGTCCATGGAGCGGGCACCGCGCTCGTTGGCGCACCGCTTCTCCACGTCGATGATCTGAAACGCGACACGAAACCTGGTGATCTGAAACGCTACAGAAAACCCGCTCATCTGAAACATGACACAAAACCTGCTGATCTGAATCGCGACACGAAGCCAGATCATGTTGAACGCGGCACGAAACCTGCCGTCGACGGTTGGCCAGAGTGTGGCTTGGCACGGAACCTACAGCTCAGAGGAGCCGCGTTTTAACCCTCGCCCTACGGGGGTCCTAAAACGACCCCCCTGAGGTTTTTCTTGCATAACTTTTTAGACATGCGGCGCATCTTGCTAAAATTTTCAGTAGCTAAGTATACAACAATTATACGTATGCTGTAAAAAGTTCTTTGAAATTGGTTGAGAAATTAGGGAAATAATGATGTTTTGATGACGTCATGTTGGTGGAAAAACGATAAATGTTTGAAAAATTGTAGAAAACAGAGTTTTAAAGAAAGTTACAAACGCAATTATGCAAAGATACAAAATGTCATTTTCTTACAAATGGCAATCTCGGATTTGGGAAGTTTTGGGTTTTTGAACCAAATTTAATTTTGAACTCAAGCCAAATTTCAAAGAAATATCTCTATTTTTGACTGAGTGGTGGCTCCCTAGGTGTAAGAAATTCATGAGGTCATTTTTTTAATAACTTTTTTTGACTTTTTTGACCAGATACGAATAAATAATTACCTGTTCTGCATTTCTGAGACAAAACTGGTCTAGGAACATGCCTTTTTTTACATTTATCAATTTCCCATTTTGAGGTTTTCTGACGGCAAAATCGCTGTTCTGGACGTGGTCGATCGAGGTCATTCACTTGACCTGGAAGGTCACTCGTTGACCCGAAACCTCAAAATTGCATACCGTTAGTTTCCAAACATGACATGCAACATGTTGGTTCTTACTGCGTTGCTCTATGTTGCTTGGTGTGGAAGTTAACAGGGGGTCTTTTTGGACCCCCCGTAGGGCGAAGGTGAAAAAATCTCCCGTAGGGCGAGGGTTTAGGCAGGACACGTTATCAGTTGCTGAGAATGCCTGCCAACTGAAACAAGGCAGTCTGGTGATCGGAGCCTGACCTGCTGCGCAGCCATCCTGAGCCTGGTGCAGAGCTCGGGCGCCTTCACCATGTCCTCGTTGAGCGTCTGCAGCAGCTGGGTGATCTGGACGGAGGCCTCGCGCATGGTGCCGCAGTTTCCGACCGGCAGGTTGGAGAGGTCCAGCTCCAGCCGCTGGATCGTCTCCCTCTGGTCTCCGTTCTCCTCCTCCATCTGCTCCATCCGCTCGCGCTCCTGCTCCAGCATACTTCGGATCTCCTGACGACGGGGACGGGAGAGAAGTGATCAGCCAAGTGATGTCGCATCAGACATCAGATTCGTACGCCTCGGTCTCGAGGATGGACAAGGGAGCATTACTGTCATGAACACTCCAGACTGTCAGAATGTGGTCTTATCACCAAAAACATTTTGTCTTATTTCTCAGTTTGTTGTGTTTTAATCTCTTTTTTTGTTTAATTTCCTTATGACAACATATGCTGATCAGTAAACATGTCTTGTCGGGTGATAATGGATTCAAATGGATTACCAACGCATCTCCAGCGTCTTCATTTTGTGGCATCGTTACCTCCTGATCGTTTTCATTCTGTTTTTGTGTTTCCTCCAGTTCGTAGATCTTCTCCTGCATGGTCTGCTTCTGCCCGGTAGCCTCAGCCAGGTCCTGCTGCACCTGCTGAAGCTGCCGGTCCGACTCCACGGCTGGCTGCCAGCAAAACATCGCAAGAGATATTCAAACGAGTATTTTATTTCTGTCTGCATGCATTCATCACCGACAGTGATAATCTGCTCATTAAAGTTTGATATTTATTTCGTTAGCTATACTCAGGTTGGCAATCGCCAATCAGGACCAGACTTAAAATATTGTTGGTTATGCAGTGTTTCCACTAAGTCCCTGCTCTGCTCCAATATACTTTTCCTGTCCCTGATTAAACCCGTTCATAGAAATGCCATCATGAACGATTTAGGGAAGGAAGTAAATCCCACCTCACCATGCAGGGGTTTGCTGGTGTGTAAGAAACACCACAGCGATGCGACCTGCAAGCTAAAACTGTTCGTCGTACTCACCTGACTTCTTGTACTGGAGAAGAAACTATTGCAGCGACATCGACAGGTATCGGCAGACCGGCGCCGGGGAGGAACGACCCGACTTCGCTGAAACATGACGAAAATTCACACATAGCAGGCATAACACATTCCCACCATACGCTGTATGTATACAATACACATGCCGCACGGCCACTCACGCCACAAACGTTATCCACATGTCACAGGCGGAAATTACGTTACACATAGTCAAGAAAGATGAAGGCGTTCATTGGTTGCAAATGTTGAATATTGCGTCGCCAACTAGTTGCTAATAATTACAAACTGTATGTTCGGTGGCTAAAAGGATGAGAGAATTAATCCCATTATTGATATTAAGACAAGAATAACATAGCACCAACATGAATACAAAGTTAAAACACGCCGCCGTACCTACTTACTGCGCAAAAAAGGCGTATTCCCACGCGATAGTTGCGTCCTGTACCAGACAATATTATCAACTGTTTAAACAAATATCTGAGAACACGGCAACTGTCGCTGGGAATGTTCATGAGCTCAATCCGTCGCACGTAACACTTATCATTCCAAGGCCAAGGCCGTGGGACTGCGACTGGGATGCTCCGCATGTGAGACCCACACCTACCATCCTCCAGCGGTCACCTTGCTCGGGCGTGAGCGGGGCTTGGCCAGCTCCCCGGGGATGAAACCCACACCCACCATCCTTCAGCGGTCACCTTGTTCGGGTGTGAGCGGGGCTTGGCCAGCTCCCCGGGGATGAAACCCACACCCACCATCCTCCAGCGATCACCTTGGTCGGGCGTGAGCGGGGCTTGGCTAGCTCTCCGGGGGAGGAGGTGCGGAACGGGTCCCGGCTGTAGTCGGATCGTCCGTCGGTGGCGTAACATTCGATCTTCTCCACCTCGGCCTGCATCTGGTCCAGACGATCCTCCATACTCCGCTGTTACGCACCGGACAGAATCAGCTCAGCTGCTGAGACTTAGTCTACTGAGGGGTTAGGGCATGATGCGATGCTTCCTACCAGGGTTTACAATGTGAATCCTTAGGTTATCTGTGGACATATCTGAGAGATTGGGAACTCTGTGATCGTATTCCTTCCAGTCACATTATCAGTTAGGTACTCTAAAAGAGGGCACATTTCGGTTTAAGCCAATACAAAATTGTGACTATGTATATACAGTACTCATTCTTTGTTTACGTTTTAGCATAACTTTGCTCCGAACCATAGGCATCTTTGATAAAATACCGAATATCGAAACATTAGGTTTTAGCAAGCTTCAAAATAAACAAGATTAACCAAAGCAAATGTTTTTTTTTCTCTCCTAAAATTTCGCTTGTAAATGTAAATTTGTTTTGTAAATTTGACAGCACGAGGAAATATGACTTTAATATTATCTGCAGATAGCCATTACCTATAACAGTATGCTGAGAGTCATCGTGATGTAGTGGACACATTGAGGAAAACAAATAACATATAACATTGGATCGAAGGGCCCTATATGACATATCGGTATATTGTGTGCAGATATATTAATGCGTACATTGCTTACGAAGACAATCGCTTACCTTCTCCCTCAACATTGTTTCGACTGACATTTCTTCATCACGTGGATCTGCTTTGGTAACGTTTAATGCAGCATCCTGCAGGTCTTTTTCTATTTTTGCTAGTTTTTGGTGGAGACTACCAAAGTCGTTGGGAGACTTCTTGTTATTATAGCGACAGCTCATGTCCCTTTATTTTGACGAAACAATACAAACATTAAACACTGCTCAGACACCCATTACGACGCTCGCAATTTTATTTTTATGAACCAAACAGTGCGTATGCGTTACATCTTCTTGGGTGAATAAATTAACATCAGGGGATTATATTTGTGCGGCATATTGAAAAGTTGTTGAACAAAAAATTTAATATTTGTTTAGAGTGTTTTCTGAAATAAATCCGAAGGAAAAACTCACATTTCTTGAAAATAGCTTTTCGTCTTCCTATTGAATTTGCAAATGATGAGAACAACACGTGCGTTATACAGAAGGAAACTTGCAATGTGTCGATAAATAGAACAATTACAAAGGATATAAAACAACGTCTTCAGACAAATCCTTTGTTGCTCCCAGGTATGCACCAAATTGTATATCAAGGGGAGAAATAGGAGCCTCTGAAATGAAGACCGGAATCATGAAAGGAAGGTTACAATACTTGAGGAATATACATGAACGTGAAAATCAACTGCTAAAAACTATAATGGAGGACATGGAAAAACACCAGAAAAGCAAATGGACAACGACAAACATAAAATATAGACAAGAAATTGGAATTAAGACAATTGACATGCAAGGAATACGGATAACGGATATTCAAGAAAGAGCAAAACGATGGGACGATCAAAGATGGGAAGAGGAAGTTAAAAGCAAGTCAAGTCTAGAGTTATATAGAAGATGGAAAAGTGAGATCAGGGAAGAAACAATATATGCAAATAGGCCTTATCAGTCATCCTGTTCAAGGCCAGAACGGCAACCCTCCCTCTGAACGACCGACGACGACATGCAGGACAAACGACAGAATGTGACCTTTGTGGAGCAGAAAAGGAGGACCTAGAACACTTTTACTACGTTGTGTAGACCCAAATATCCCCGAAGAAAGATCCTACAACAGAAACCCCCATCAAGAAAACCAGGGAATAGTTATTGGGACTTTTGGGACTCTAGATGTGCTGTACAATATGTGGAGAGCAAGAATGACGCAAATTAAAAGTCAGACAAATAACACGACGACTTGACAAAGTGACGGCTTACGACTAAGACACATGATATTTAGTGCCCTGGTCCTGGAGGAGGATATGGTGCTTGACTCATAACAACATCAGACTGACATGAGACTTTTAGTACCTTGGTCCCAGGGGGATATGGTACTTGACCCATTACGACTACAGACTGGAATTAATGACTAAATGATCACGAAAGAATGCAATTAAATGATTTAATTAAATTAATGATCGAAGAGATAAAGTGCTGACCCAGGGGTACCATTACAAAGGCCATACCTCACATATACATCTTCATCTACATAGGGCCGAGAACGGGGGGGGGGGGGGGTGGAGGCGGGGCGCTTCCCCCTCCCCCAACTTCGGGACCGGGGGAAGGGCGGTGCCCCCCCGACTTTGGCGTGGCTGATCTTAACGCCTTCCGTAAAAATAGCTTATTTTTCATATAAGACATCGAAAGTGTGAGTTTGTTTTGCAAAATTATGCAAACATATAACTTCTACTTATGTTTACCCTAATTTGTTCCTTTATCAGCGAGGTTCTGTAGAAGAAACATGATGCAAAAATCCAGGAGCGTCGCCACGGGGGGAGGGGGCGGACCTCCAGGATCGCTTTACCCCCCCAGATCAGCATTATTTTAACATCAGTCCTTCGAGAGTGGGGGGGGGGGGGGGGGCAAACATCTGGCTGCCCCCCCCCCCCCAAACAGTGGCGGATCCAGAGGGGAGTCAGGGGGGTCATGACCTCCCCCCCCCCTGGTGCCCAGGGACACCACCGGGATATTAGAGGCACCACCGGCCTATCAGGGGCACCAGCGCAATGTCAGTTCCTTTAACAACAACGTTTATTTTAGTGATGGCGATAGTAAATACTATAATAAATACTATGTAAATAGATATTAAAACAAGGCACTCTTGGTTAATAGTTGATGTCCAGCGGCACCACCACGCCGGTGTACCAGGGGCACCACCGCGCTTTTTTCCGGAGCGGCCTAAAGCCATGTTCCGGGGGGGGGGGGGATTACTTTTGGCAATTTGCCAGGCAAAGAATTACGTTAACCGGTTTATGTGAACCCGGAGAAAGCAAGAGAATAGGGTATCTATTTTACGTTAAGTGAATTGTTCAAAGTAAATCTAATGTCTATCTTACGTTAAGTATTTCGTTCAAAGTCAAAATTAAGTAAAACACGACACACAATCATATACATATTGTATTCCATAAACACACACACACACACACACACACACACACACACACACACACACACACACACACACACACACACCACACACACCCACACACACACACACACACACACACAAACACACACACACACACATAACACACACCACACACACACACACACACCACACACACACACACACACACACACACACACTCAAACACACACACACACACACACACACACACACACACACACACACACACACAACACACACACACACACCACACCACTCCACACACACACACACACACACACACACACACACACACACACACACCACACACACACACACACACACACACACACACCCACACACACACACACACACACACACACACACACACACACACACACACACAACACACACACACACACACACAACACACACACACACACACACACACACACACACACACACACACAACACACACACACACACACACACACACACACACACACACACACACACACACACACAACACACACACACACACACACACACACACTCTCATGAGAGGAAAATAGTTAAATTGTTTTGAACTACCACCCCACCCCGAATTAAAAAAGCACCACAGACTTATCAAATTACATTTTTATACCAATAAAAACATTGCCACCAGGTGGGTCAGAGTACAGAACATTACAGCTCATTATGACCGCGCCGAACACGGGCCAGCAGGCGCTCCAGGCGACGCTAGCAACCCCCTGGGCAGGCTCGAGGGCCCCGTTCACAGACTCAATGGCCTCTGGATAAGTTCGAGAGGGACCTGAACATACTCAATGGCCCCTTGGCAAGCCGAGAGGCCCCTGAGAAGACTTTAATAGCCCCAATGGCAGATTCGGAGGCCCTTTGAACAGCGGAATCAATGGACCATTGGAAAGCTCGAGAGGCCCACTGAACAGAACTCTAATTGCCCCTAGGCCAGGTTCAACAGCCCTTGAACAGACTCAATGGCCCCTGGGCAAGCTCGAGAGCTTCCCTGGCAGGTTCGAGAGGCCCTGAACAGACTCAATGGGCCCCTGGGCAACCTCGAGAGGCCCTCTGGGAAAACTATAATGACCCACTGGACAGGTTCAAGAGGGCCCCCAAACAGACTATAATGGGCCCCATGGCCAGGATCGAGAAGCCCTGAACATATTTCAATGTGCCGATGCTCGAGAGGCCTACTCGGCAGGTTTGTTGGGCCGTGGGTGGGCTCAATTGGCCCCTGGACAAGGTGGACATGCTATAGAGGCCCCTGGGCAGGTTTTAGGGGGCCCCTGAGTGGGCTCAATGGGCCACCAGGGCATGCTTGAAAAGTCACTGGGCATGTTTTTGCGCCCTTAACCCTATTTGTAACAGGCTCCTGGCTACTGTTGTTGTCCCTCATGTCCGGTGTCGGGAAACCTGGTCATCCGACACCGCCCCAGATGGCCGGGCCGGGCCAGACCCGGCTGGCGGCAGTCGCCGTCTGAGTGGTCCGCGTGAGAACGTGTGCCTGAGTCGCCCGCGTGTTCAAATATAGAGTCTCCGTTTCGTGGCGTGTTTGTCCCAGGGGACTACGCAACACAACATGGCGCGTCGGTAGTTCCCCATCGCCATGAACCCCGGACGCACTCGCAGACACTGACTGTCCCGTCTTACGGACCTGCTGCAGGGAGCAGGCCCCAGGACATCGACGGACCTGCCTGCAGGAGCAGGCCAGGACATCCGCTCTACGGGAGAACGGATACTGGCGATCACGAAGCAGCGAACCAGGCGAGCCAACTCCGCGCAAGAAACCGACATGAAGGCGCCCCAGACGGACGCCCTCCGCGCTGACCTCCAAGCCACCCATCGCGACCACGAGGACGGACTCGGCGACGACGGCTACACCCGCGCACCGACCGCTGATGGAGGGTGCCAGCCTGCGCGAATTCGCCTCATGGCGAGACAAGTTCGAGGGCTACGCCATCCTCACGGGCCTGTACGAGCTCCCGCTGGCGGCTCAAACCCGCGGCCCTCGTCGCTCTGCGTCGACGACCAGTGGACGCGGACGCTCCGTCACTGGCCTCGACGTCGACGTCCAGCACGTCCGACGTCCCAGACTATCATCCCGCGGCATAAGAAACGCCACTTGCGTCGGCAGCGAAACATCATCCTCGACCGCCGTGAGTTCTTCCGCCGGCAGGCAAAGAGGACGGTGATACTTTCGATGACTTTCTCGTGGCCCTGCGACCCCGAGTACACGGCCCTCTGTGCGAGAACCGTGCTCCATGGTTTCCCCCATCAGCGGTCGGACCTGCCAGTTGCCCCAGCGCCACATACTGGGGCGTGCGCGACCGGGCTCGCCGCAGGACGACGGCGTTCTGGGTCTGCGGCTCCCGTCTCGTCATCCCCTGCAGTCTCCGGCGAGAGACGCTGCGGCGTCCTACACGACTTCCCACCAGGGCATCAGAGCGACGCTGCGCTCGTGCCCGTCAGTCCGTGTTCTGGGCCGGCATCGACCCGCGACAATCACAGCCACCGTACAGTCGTGCCTGGCATGCCATGAGCGGCTGCCCAGTCAGCAGCGGGAGCCCATGATGTCACGACCCACCACCAAAGCCCGCGTCTTCGAGTCCGTCTCCACCGACTTCTTTCAACACGCAGGGTCGGACCCTACTGGTGTTACGTCGACCGGCTGTCCGGCCTGGTCCACGGTCGTTCACTGCGACGGCGAGACGCCACGGCCCGCAGTCTGGTCATGAAAACTCTGACGAGAAATATTCGCGCGATCCACTGGAGTGCCCTGCCTCCTACGCAGCGATGGCGGCCCGCAGTACACACCGCCCGCCTCACCAGGGACTTCCTGCAGCGCTGGGGCGTGACGCACCGTACGTCCACTCCGCACTACCCCACAGTCTAAACGGCCACGCCGAGGGCGGCCGTCAAGCTGGTCAAAAACGCCTCATTTCAAAAAGTGACCACTTCGGGTGACCTAGACTGTGACGCATTCGCTCACGGCCTACTGGAAATCCGCAACACGCCGCGCGGCGGGACCACCGGTCACCGGCCGATATTTTATATGGCCACCCTCTACGATCAGCTGTCCCCCATTCACCACCGACGCCTTCGCCCCTGAGTGGCAGCGGGCGGCGGACGAATGTGACCTGCTCGCTAACTCGCTCCGGGACGCAGCACGTGACCGATATGACCCAGTCAGCCAAGCCGCTCTCCAGCCTGCGCGTCGGCTCCCATGTGTCCATCCTACCAGGACACAGGACTCACGGGCTGTGGACAGGCGAGGCACCATCATCGGTGCCGGTTCGCTCACGGGACTTCCTCGTCAAGGTCCCCAGCGGACCGCACCCTCTGGCGCAAACCGCCGCTTTCTGCGTCCGTTCCGCCCTCCTCGTGCCGGTCGGCGCCCCATCGGGCCGGTTCAGCCGCCGCCCCCACCGGCGCCGCCGACACCCCGCCCTCGCCGGCGCCGCCAACCCCCGCCCCCTTCCGCGGCGCCGGCGCTCACGTGCCGCGGCGAGTGTCGTGACCTTCGCAGAGCCCACCGACCAGCAGTCGTCCCCTCGTCCCCCTCATCCCCCACCGCGGCCAGCTCTACGCCGTAGCAGCCGCCATGTGTGTTCCGTCCGGCCGTCCTCCAAGTCGACCCTCATTTAACGTTTTATGGCTCACACCCTGACTCGCCAACTGTTCCTCATACTCACGAGTCTCCAATGGTATGTGCCTGTGAATCGGCCGCCCGCGACCGCGCGCGTTTCGATTCGGGAGGGGTGTGAGCATGTACAGTGTACAGTGTATAATTTGTTGCAAAGATAAGCTCACCTGTCGCCATGAGCTTGAGGGGGAGATGTTTGTGTCCTCATGTCCGGTCGTCGGGAAACTGTCATTCCGACACCGCCCCCAGATGGCACGGTCGGCCAGACCCCGGCCGGCGGGTAAGTCGCGTCCGAGTGGTCCGCGAGAGAAACGTGTGCCTGAGTCGCCCGCGTGTCAAATATGGAGGTCTCTCGTTTCGTGGCGTGTTGGTCCCAGGGACTACGCAACAACAACAGTACCCCTATTTGTAACAGGGGGGGGGGGGGCGGATTCGCCCCCCCCTACCCCCCCCCCCCCGGAGATCTCGAGATTCTACCCGTCCGATTTTCAAATATGAAACGGTGTTTGGTTCCCCTCAACACAATCTACATATATAAATAATAATACAAATATAAATTTGGGGATAGGGGGGCAACAGGGGGGACAAAAACTACAAATTTTAGTGGTATTTTTGATCCAACATAGCTTTCATGTTTTATCGACCGATTTTAACACAACTAATAGGGAATCGATAGAGATTGAGTTGGATTTTTTTAATAAATAAAATTTAGTCCGAATGTTTTGTGTATGGATGGATTTCCGAGGTCAGAACCCACGCTAAGCATAGCTTGTTGCGCAGGTCCTGACCTCACCACCCGATCCGCGCAATTCCTGTTGGGCCGGCAGAATTTTAGAGACGAAAGTTTTACGTGCCCGACATACCCTGGACACGGTCCGCCGAAAAACCGCTGCCACCGCCGGCAGGCCACCCCAGTCAGGAGCAAATAGCGGAGCGCCGAAGCGACTCGAACCCGGGCTACCAGTACCGAGGGATAGGTCAGAAGTCCAGCGCTCTATCACTGAGCTACAGGGGCGGACATGTATGACGGTGACGTTTTGAAAATTCAAAAATCATAGGCCTGTGCAGGTCCACTCAATATGGAGGTGAAAGTAAATGCGTAATAAAAACCATTTTTGAATGTTGTTTTTTGATAAATGAAATGGTATGTAATTTGAACATTAGAAAAACTGTTATTAAATCATATTTTTTTTGCTATAGGGCGGTACCTAGGTTAGGGAAAAAATGCGGTTAAAATTGGGAAAAAAGTATTAACCCGCAGACAAGTTGCTACCCAGGCACTATAAATATGACTTAAGGATCGTAGATAGTTCCTTTTTTGCAATGTTGTACTTCATCATAGGCGTATCCAGGATCCAAACTGGGGTGGCGCAAGACCTTTTTATAAGTATATATCCGCTATTATGATACTAACTAGTCAACAGTGACTATTTCACTTACAACTTCAATTAACATTGCTTACCCCCCCTTTTACCTTACCTGGACTTGCCTATTATCTTATAATCGTTCGTAGAGTAGCCTGTGGTGCGTGATTTCATCCGAAAACTGCAGTATGTTCATGTCATTGCACGCCTATGCCTCTTAGTTTCATTGCAAATTATGACCCCCTTTCTTCCATTCCTGAACGCGCCTCTGCAAAAAAAAATGACTTTATTCCCTTTTCTGGTCTCATATGTGCATATATTATTATAAGCTAAACGTATATTGCGCCGTTATCGATGGCATATCGTCTAATCACCAATGCCAGTCACCCCCCCTTTTCATTGTTCCTGAACACGCCCCTGAAACTCTATATGTAATAACATTATGCAAATAATGGAAGCAGAAGCTATCTTTTACATCTTGATAGCT
>JAXIVJ010003150.1:0-97930 GCA_036785665.1 Chirona hameri
ATAGAGTGCAGGAAACATATTGCGTACCTTCATGATAAATAGCAATGCGTAGGGAGGCTAATTTACTGAATTCGTTATCGAGTACTTGCTGAGTACCGACCGTTATAAACGTGGATCGCTTATCTGTAGGAAACTGCCAATATCTTTCGGTAGGAATGTTTATATGCAAAATGTGATGAATTTACATCATATTTTGGCCTCGTCTATCGATTTCAGGTGCTAACTCCATTGTTATGGAAAAAGGTGAATATTTCCCTTTAATCTAGATCTTTTTCCAAATATTCAACGCTGTTTGCTTTTTGAATTTTTATCCGAATATGAGGGTTCTGTGTTTGGGCCTTTTATTTCCTTTATTTCTTTACATTTACCTTCATTTGACAATTTCGTATATAATGGTGCTGCCCCCTGGCGTTGAACCTCCGAAACTGTTGCCACGCCTTAGTACCGGGTTGACCCTGTCGTCAGGAACAAAAGAGGGGATGGGAGGAGGGGAGGAAGGGCGTCGCCGGCACCGAGACAAAGAGAGGGTCAGACGGACCGTCATGTCCTCGTGTCTGTCTGTCTGTCTCTCGGAAAACGCTGGCCACAGCGCGGCCGGCGCTTCGGCAAACGCCAACTCAGCACTGCAGCCGCCGCCGGCCCAGCTAAGTCAGGTCGTCAGCGAGTACAGGGCGAGGAAGGGGAACCGACCGGCTGTCCTCAGATGCCTTAGGGGGAGGGGAGGGAGGGGGAGGTGATGGTGATGGTGGCCGACTTTTGATGACATGTTTACATGACAAGATGTACCACGCTACACCCCCACTGCTTAACCCTATTAGTGTCAACACACCACATTCACACATTTCATATAGACATACTCCAATGCAATTTCTAGTATAATGCCACAATTTTAGCAGCATTTTAGTTAGACCTCAAGTGAGGCGAAAAGAATCATTCGTCAAACTTTAAATTAACCGGGGAAATTACTTCTAGAATAAAGTTACACCTACACGGATCGGGACATCTGGGGTATTCCACGACATAATCGACCAAGGGTTCACACCGCCACATTTTCTATTTGATGAAATTTTTCTATAGGGTTATCTTGCGCCCTGAAGTCGATTTTGTCATCGGCAGACCCCTAAGGTCAACGGTTCTCGAGACATAGCTTCGGGCATTTTTGCGAGGTCACGCTGCACGGTAATCTTGGGAGGCATGTAGCTCCAAAACCACTGAAAATAATGCATCATATAGGCATATCGTCGTGACCGCAATGAACTCGGAAACATTTTGATCATCTCCGATTTTCAAAATTTTGACTTATGATTTTTTGATAACGTCACATTTTTTTTCTTTTTTTTGTGCCTATACCCCTTCCCCGACAAAAAATCATTTTTTTGGGTTTTCATATTCAAGCTTTACTATTTATCTCGAGATAGGAAAAAATAAAAAAGTAATATTTCTATTTTTTTTTAATACTTCAGTTTTTTTGCCAATACAACATTTGAAGGCATTTGCAGTAGAATACCGCCACTGGCACTGCAGGTGGAGGGTGGTGGGGATGAAGGCGCCCCCAAAATGTCCCATGGCCAAACCCCCTTAACCCATCTCCCTATAAATTAATGGTACAGGTATGTTCAAAACAGTAGGTAATAAGCAATGCACATTGTGCACATTATGCATGCATCAGTGTTGGAAATATACATCCTACGTTACTTGCCGGAATACCCAATGCCATGCAAAAGTATCCACATACCTTCAGGTTCCAATAACCAGGAGATAATAAGGTCAGTCGCACCCACCCAACCCCTCCTCGCGGCACCGCTGGCCGCCAGCAAACAAGAGGAGAACCTTACACACCGGCTGGGCGGCGTCGGGTTCTCCCTACACCGCCCAGCCGCTATCTGCAATATTTTTGTTGTGAAATATTCACTGGGATTTCGTTCCTAGCGTTGACTGTTAGGTTGTTTCCGTTTAATTCTCTTTTCGCCGGATGTTTTCGTTCGCCGTTTTCCTGCCTCTGTGTGCATCAATTTTGTTTGGTCATGGTCAACAGTGCTCAATGCGTCGCTTTGACAACACATTGAAATACAGAGATGTATTGATTGAACGTGATATGTTTATTTCAAACCGCATGAACTTTGCCCATTTATGTTAATCAGATCCAATATCCTACACGCAGCGTTCCCAATAGGGAGAGCAGTCAGTCACCCTACCTAGGGCCCTTGGCCCTTGGGGTTGCCCTTGGGGCTAGGCGTGGGTGCTTCCTGTCCGGGGGCGCAGCCAGACCTTCAAAAGGGGAGCCCCTGGGAGAGGCCCCCCCAAACAAAAATAAAATAAATACCCATGAATATGAAAAACTCTACGGATTTCGGCCACTTTATTTTGTGAGACCCCCTTTTTAACAATTTTTCTTGGTCAACTTTTGATGAGCTGGATTGGACCAGAACCTTCAGTAGGCATTGTACTGAGCGCATTACTATTTTGTCTTGTTACGTACAGGATAGAAAACATATCTCAGCTGACAACAGGTGGTGTCGGCTTTTGAGTGTGGAGGGGGCGGGGGGGGGGGGGGGGCTGAAATGTCGAAAAATATACCCCCGTGTTATATGTGTATTTAAGCCTATGCAGCATTTGAATGTGGATTTTCATGCTATAGTAGGTAGGTACTTGTTAGTTGTTAGTTAGCGCCGCGAAGCAGCGCGAATTTTTTACGGGTTTGCCTGATAAAACCCAGAAATATAGGATACAAAATATAAAATAAGCCTTGTATAGGATAAGCCTTGTAGAGGATAAGAAGCTACAAATGTTATTCATTCAATTCAGCGTTACGACGAACCGAAGACGATGACTGACTTCGTTATGACGGTGACTACCGATGTGACGCCGCGAAGCGGCGTGAAAATGTTAATTTAGGTCCTGGAAAACGAAATTTTAACCGAAGGTTGTTGTTCTATATTGAAAATAACACTATTATTTAGAATTGTTTTTCTATAGAAAAACAACCTGAGCCATTCTCCGGGCTTTGTTTTCCGATTCGTGTCTGAGATCGATAAAAGTTGATGCTCTGGAAAACGGCTCGATAAATTTCTACGAAATTTTAAGAATATCGCTCACTCACTCTAGATGATGGCAGGGTCCGCTAGTGTGGGAAAACTTCGAAGCGCGCGCGGCAGGCACGTGCCATTTCCTATAGACTTATAATGGGGCCAAACTAAGATGGCCCCTAGCGCAAAAATGAATCGATAAATTTTCTCTAAATTTTCTGAATGGCAGCTATTGGTGGATACCCACATGCCGGTGGTGGTGCCTACTAAAGATGCAGAAAATAATACATTTTTGGTCACGGCTCCGGTCACGGCGGCTGACCTAGTTCAGAGGTCACGGCGTGCTAGCAGCCAGTTCAATTTGAGTCCCAGCTTGGTCACGGCATGATACATTTCCACAATTTCAACATATGAAATAGTTATGTAATTTGTATCCTAAAAATATACTTTGCTAGAACATTTAGATTTGAGAACATTGCTAGAACAGCAACAGGACAAGACTGCCAATACCTTGAGGTAGGATGGATGTAGGAAAATCAATAAGCATGAATGACATGCATGGTTAGTGGTTACCTAATGCCTACTACCTAGTTCCTACAAGATTCATAAATAAGCCACTGAAAGAATGTCAAAGTATCAAAGTAATCAACCATACCATCAAGCATCAACAATGGCATTTTAAACACTAGGAAATGGACAAAACAATTTGGTAAAGTCAGATTCTAGCTGATGTTAATGACAAGCCATCACGCTGCACAGAAGATATTTACCAAATTTGCCGGAACAACCTTTTGAAATACAGGTATAGGCATATACAAACTGCAAATCCATCTCACTTGCAGGCCATCAAAGCTAAGTCTAAGCAGACAAGGATAACAATACAATTTAAATAGTAATGTCACGCATGGCTTCTGGCATGTAAGTTACCAGTGAGCCACAGCTATACCAACATAAATTCGTGTCATCTCACCTGATTGAAGCCAACCACATATTAGAATAACGAAATCGCTCACCCCCCAAATAGTAAGTCACATTAAGGCCAACATGTCGCTTGAACTTGAACTCGAACAACTTGAACTTTAACTTGAACAACTTGAACTTGAACTCCGAGAATCAGTGGCACAGAATATGACCTTGGCAATGAGGAGATTGTTGTTGTTGCTGGATTAGGGCGCTTAGGCCAAACGCGCCACACGTATCGGCAGCTGTGGCGCGCCATCGTTAACTACGGCGCGCTTTTATTTTTGTTTCGACGTCAAAAGGTACATTTTGTATTATTCGTAAGCTGTTTGCACCAGGGTAATAGAACAACGGATAGAACGTGGGTTAGAACAATAAGGAATGTAACGCCCACATGAATTAGACGAGATATAATTTTTCTGGTAGTTGTTTTGTTTATTATAAATTAAAGGTATTGTTTGCTATCAATAACTTGTATTTCCATAGATTATAATTCCAGCAAATATACGAAGTAGTAGTCGAAGTAGTGTATATTTCAGTACCTTTAGTAGCATTTGGAAGCGGTCATATTTAATTCAATATACGAAGTAGTAGTCGAAGTAGTGTATATTGCAGTACCTGTAGTAGCATTTGAAAGCGGTCAGCGGTCGTACCGACATTGGTTAACGCCCAAGGCTCGAAAAATGGTAAAAATAAACGTATCCAAGGCTTGTGGCTATCTGGTCCAGACTCCAGAGGTTGGATTTAACATATGTTCTATAGGTTATGAGCCAGCTTCGTCTGAAAATCATCGATTTAACATGGGAGCCCTATGGTGTAGTAGGGTTTTAACGCCCGCGTGCTGCCAACCAGGGGGTTTTCACTTTGCACAGCGCAATTTGTGACGCATCAGAGACGTTAAATATAATTGGTAAATTATTTGTGCTAGGAGAAATTATTACATGACAGTAATCCTTAGCTTGGCTTTATTATCTTGTTCTTGTTCTTTCTTGGCTGGTTCAAGTTCTTAATCCCTATTTGGAATTTGGAAGCATTTTATTAGACCGAGCCTGTAGCCATTACTAAGCCCCCATGTCTTGATTTACTTGAATCATCATCTGAGGCATATATTGAGGCTACTGGAAATTTGGAATCCTGTTTCCATTTAGTGATCCATTTACATGTAAAATGTCAGTGTGCAAGTTGGTTGTGTTGTGAGTTGTGACTGAGATTTAAGAGGAAGGTATCTCCGGAACACTTGCTCTGCTTAGGTAACGGATACCTAAGTAGTAGTAGTAGGTAGTTTTAGTGAAGTAAGTAAGCTTAGTGGCTTGGTGTTTTTTCTTTTTCTTCCATAACTTTTTCTTGTTGGTGTCTTGAAGCCACCAACAAAAACAAAGTGTATAGGTGATGCAAAGCCACTGGCTTTGTGTCACCTATAAATTAGTGATGTTTAAGTTGGTTACTTCATGGAAACCTAGTGCTATGAGTGTCGCCTATCCTATACCCAAGTTAAGCGACCAACATGAAAAGTTTATAGGTGATACAAAGTATCAATCTTTAGTCAGTCAGTCAATCTTTAGTGTTGACTGCAAACCAAATGAACAACCAAATGAATGCAAACCAAATGAACAGCTGCAAGAATTGCTTAAATCAGAAAGTTTGGACTTTGTAACATGCGCCTGATTTAGTATTTGGTATGATAAGGTCACGGCTTTATCTCATTTGACCTGACCTATTCCTGGCTTAGTGCCGCCGTGAAACTGATTTAGTCACAGCGCCGTGACGCCGGGACCAGTTTTCTGTACCTCTAGTGCCTATCCTGGGTAAACTCGAATTCACGTGCCACGTGACCTTGAATATATCCCCGAACCCCGATTTTTCGACATTGGACCATTGGTCAGCCCTGCAGTGGCCCTGGTGCAGGGGCGTCGCTACCGGGGGTCCGGGTGACCCGCCCCCCCCCCCCCACTTTTGAGCGGGCGTCGAAGGCGCCCCTCAAAAAGTGGGTCTGTTCTGGGTTTTGAGAGGGCGTCTCGGCGCCCCTTTAACAAAAAACTCACAAAAAAATAAAACCAAGGAAAAAAAAAACACCAAAAATGCCCCGCCCGTATGTGTGTGCGCCCCTATGTCAGTGAGGGCCCCCAAACCAGTGTCGTACCGAGTATACGGTCATTCAGGGCATGACCTGGCCCTTTGGACCCGAGGCGCCCATGCAAAGCTGGCGATCAGTGACTGCGCCCCCGGCCAGTCACTGGCTTTGTTTTACGTCGCGTGATTTTGAGTTTAGACCTCACAGGCAGTCATGAATAGGTATGTCCAATGTTAATGTGCAACATGGGGGATCCAGGGGGGGGGGGGGGGCAAAAGGGTCATGCCCCTCCCCCCAAGGTCCAGGAATATGATTCCCCCCCCAAAAAAAAACGGTCGGACGTACAGTTGTAAAAATTGTCTTGGGAACATTCAAAATCTAGCTATCCACAATGAAAAACTTGAAAATTTCGCCGACTCCCCAAGCCATCTCGCCCTAAGCTCCTCCAGATCCGCAGGTACCATTTATGTGCGGAAAAAAATAGTTCTGCCTCTTGCTTCTTTCAAACCATGCGGCTCCGCACACAGGTGGGCCCCGGTCAAACACCTCATAGTCTCACAGAGCCGACATGGCACGGCCGCGCGGCCGACCCGGCCCGCCGCGCTGGCGACGCGCGGCGGGGACAGACAGGAGACGTCACGGCGGCCATATTCCGACCCCCGGTGGGTCGGTCGCAAATTCCCGAAGTATAGCGACCATTCGCACCAATTAATTTCATTGGTCGAATTCACTTGGATGTGACGTCACCGTGACGTCACAGTCTCCCTACATACCCTGTCATGTACGATATCGTGTGTACTGTGCATGGTGGGGTGTTTAAGTGTAGTGCGTGAAAAATACATGTCTTTCAAAATTGCTATTAACTTCTATTGGCGCGCCTCGACAGGTAATACAAAACCGAGGTTGAAATATAAACGCGTTTTCTGCTTTCTAAACACAGTTGTCGCACGTGTCAACTAAACTGACTTGCTCCGTGCTCGTTCCGTGGAATCTCTGGGTGGAAAATTACGTATGTACCGAATTAAAACCGGAAAATCCCCATACCATGGTGTATTGCCGATCACGTACCTCCACTGAGACAACCTGCAACTCTGTATTTAAAATCCAACGGTCTTACCATCTAATAATACGTATGCGATCGAAATAAATACGTATTATCGAAATATTAAGGGGATAATTGTCTAACACTTGCTATTTTGGTCGCCCGCCTGTTTTCAAGTATAAACAAAGCAGTATAATTACAGGGGCTCCGCCACAGGGGGACGGGGGGACATGTCCCCCCCCCCCCCAATATTTTCTGATTTTAACATTACGCCTAAGGGCGTTGCATGGAAAGAATCGACTTCGGAATGCCTCTGCCCCCCCCCCCCCAACTTTCGGAAGGTGGCGGTGCCCTTGAGTATACATATAATACAGACGCCGAATATAGATACCTACTGTTGCCTACCGATCTGACAACATGTAGACGGAGATCAAATGCACTTCTGCCTGACGACCGTGCCGTAACGAGAATAAACTATATGTTTCAAATGGTGCGCACCGAGGCTAAGCGCATCACACACAGCGATCGCTTCGATTATTGTCGCAGCCCAGCATCCCATTCATGGAGGTGCTAACATCCCCCGGTGGTATAATGGACTCGCCCAGCAGTTATGACGTCACCTATAATTCCGAGTGCGAATGGTCATTAGACTTCGGGAATTTGCGGGCCGGTCGCCGCGCGCACTGCTGGTGGTCGCGCTCGGGTGGACAATGGCGCTCGGCCGGATATCTCCCAAAACAGCAGACCGGGCTGCGGGTCCACCCACGCAGAGGGCCGCGGAAAAATACCTCCACGACTCACAGAGCCGGCATGAGGTGTCCGCGCGACCGACCCGGCCTGCCGCGCCGACGACGGGGCGGCGGTGACAGACATGAGACATCACGGCGGCCACACCCTGGGCAGGTTCGAGGGCCCCGTTCACAGACTCAATGGCCCTCTGGATAAGCTCGAGAGCTCGAGAGGCCCCTGAACAGACTCAATGGCCCCTCGGCAAGCCGAGAGGCCCCTGGACAGATTCTAATAGCCCCTGGGCAGGTTCAAGACGCCCCTGAACAGGATCAATGGACCATTGGGAAACCTTGAGAGGCCCCTGAACAGACTCGAATGGCCCCTAGGCAGGTTCAAGAGGCCCTTGAACAGACTCAGTGGGCCCCTGGGCAAGCTTGAGAGGCCTCTCCTCTCGAACCTGGGCAGGTTCGAGAGGCCCCTGAACAAACTCAATTTGCCCCTGGGCAAGCTCAAGAGGCCCCCGGGCAGGCTCCAATGGCCCCTGGACAGGTTCGAGGGGTCCCTGAACTGACTGGATGGGCCCCTGGGAAGACTAATAGCCCCTGGGCAGGTTCAAGACGCCCCTGAACAGGATCAATGGACCATTGGGAAAGCTTGAGAGGCCCCTGAACAGACTCGAATGGCCCCTAGACAGGTTCAAGAGGCCCTTGAACAGACTCAGTGGGCCCCTGTGCAAGCTTGAGAGGCCCCTGGGCAGGCTCGAGAGGCCCCTGAACATACTCATTGGGCCCCTGGACATGCTCGAGAGGCCACTGGGCAGGTTTTTTGGGCTCCTGAGTGGGCTCAATGGGCCCCTGGGCAGTGGGCATGCTCTAAAGGTCCCTGGACAGGTTTGTGCGCCCTTAAGTGGGCTCAATGGCACCTGGACATGTTCGAGAGGCCCCTGGCCAAGTTTTTGGGCCCATTGGGCCCCTGTACATGCCCAAGAAGCCCCCTGGGCTGGCTTCGAAAGCCATTCAGTGTCTCTGAGGGCCCTTGTCATGCGCCACAGTGACCCTTGCCTAGTTTGAGGGCTCCTCTGTGGCTTTTTTTAAGTCATTTAGCCAGTGTCCCAAAATTCCATTTTTGCTTGGGTGTCGAGAGTGGAAAATTCAAGCCAAACCGACCATGAAAGTGAGCAATTATGTAGACAATGGTACAATGTTGATTTCTGTTTTGAATATGAAAAGTAGTAGTTTTTGTTGAAATCATGTACCTACTTTTAGTTAATATTTGTCAGAATCAATATCACAAATCATAATTTGGGAGTGGAAAATCCACTCCTAAAATGCGGAGTGCGAGTGGAAAATAATTCAAATTTGGGCGTCATTTCCCACCCAAATCGACATATTTTGGGACACTGCATTTAGCTAGTGCAAATGGTATCTGGGCCAATCTCGGTGGGGCCCCCTGTGACCTGTAAGGGGGGGGGGTGGCAATTGCACCCCTTGCCCCTCCCTGGCTGCGCCTCTGTTCCTGTCCCCCCGCAACCCCCAAATGCAGTGCATGTGGCGGCATTCTACTGCAAATGTCCTTAAAATGCTATATTGGCAAACAAACTGAAGTATTTTTTGTTTTGTTAGAAACATTACCTGTTTTATTTTTTCCTATCACGAGATAAATAGCGAACTTTTAATATGAAACTCAAAAATGACAATTTTTGACGGGGAAGGGGATAGGCACAACAAATGAAAACAAAATGTGACGTCATCAAAAAATCCAAAGTCAAAATTTTGCAAATTGGAGATTATCAAAATGTTGCCCAGTTCATTGCGGTCACGATGATATGCCTATATGATGCATTATGCTCAGTGGTTTTGGAGCTACATGCCTCCAAAGATTACCATGCAGCGTGACCTCGCACAAATGCCCGAGGCTATATCTCGCGAACCGTTGACCTTAAGGGTCTGGCGATGCCAAAATCGACTTCAGGGCACAAGAGAACCCTAATGACAAAATTCCGTCAAAATAAAAAATGTGGTGGTGTGAACTTGGCAATTTTTGGTCGATCTGGCGTGGAATAAGGCGTGGAATAAGGGCATAAGGCGTGTCCACGATTTTCAAGAAGTGACCACCCCGTGACCAGTCAGTTGCAAATTGCAGTTAGTGGACAGTCAAGGGCGGGACTTCTGAGCGACCAGGCATTAGCCTCAAACAGAGCTCGTATTGTCTTCGATATTAGGAGTGAATGGACAGTGCCAGAACGTTTTATTTACCAGTAAACAAAAACATTATAATATAAGTTGGCGCAGGGTCTCAAACATCCACTGCGTGAAATTCGTTTATGCCAGTTGGCGCCTTCAAAAGAAATAGCCGAATAGCGCCCCCATCGCAGTGCACAGATACTTTCAAGAGAGAGTGTACGCTGATACGTCAGACTGGTTCCGGATGCCGTCCTTGGACGTCCCTGCACCGATGTGCGTCGACTGAGCCGCCTCCTTCCCTCCCCCACCCGAGCGGGGAGGGGGGGGGGGGGCACAGCCGGCGAGCTAAGAATACGCGGAGGGAGGCCGGGCGCGACGGGCGGGCAGTCGGTGGCTGGGCGCGGCGGGTGACGGGTGTGCTGTGTCGTAGGTCACCGAGTGTTGGGTCGGTACGGTCGTCAACCGAACTGTGATAACGCCATAGAGCGTTTGACCTGAGCACCCTGACTTGGTGGCTTCTGATACTCGCCGCGCGGTGGTGGGAAGACGACTTTGAACGGCGGCTTATTGATCCATACTGGTGAGTGCCGCCTGAGCCTGGACCGATTGAGTCTTTGGATCTGTGAAGATGGTATTTAATCCATTGAAATAGTTTCAGGGAGATGAAATCGTCTGGTCTGAATTTTTGTCGTGACAGGGATTTCTTTGGAGATGAGATACAATGGGTGGCAGACAAGTGCGTGGATTAAAACAATGATAATGGTATCCAATTTTTAGGACCAGGATACCGGATCCACTGAGATCTTAGATCTGCTTCAAAAATGTGTTTAGTGACCTGCTGTGATCCGAGTTCTTGACACTCTTTGGTAAAGAGATTCGCAGAAATCACAAGTACGCTTCCTATATTTTGTTGAGTTGAGAGATCCATCGGATCCATTAATATTCACAATTTCTGCATCCATACTTTTAGAGCTTGCCCATCGATGTCTAATAATACAAATGGAACAGGCAATATACTATATCTAATAATGTATGTTATTATAAAATACCACAGTACTTTGTTTTGGTGTGATCCTGTCGTATGCAGGCAGATCCTGCGCGTCATGGATCCACTTAGGATATTTACCACCGCCGATCTTTTGAGTTCCCAGATGTGTTATTTCTCATTCTGAATGCCACTGGTATCCAAGATCCATTGCTGCACTTTGTCGTTAGATCTGCTGGAATCCTAGATCCGTCATTGGATTTTGTGAAGACCTCTCTGTGTCTGAATCCTAGATCCGTCGTTGGATTTTGTGAAGACCTCTCTGTGTCTGAATCCTAGATCCGTCGTTGGATTTTATGAGGACCTCTCTGTGTCTGAATCCTAGATCCGTCGTTGGATTTTATGAGGACCTCTCTGTGTCTGAATCCTAGATCCGTCGTTGGATTTTGTGAAGACCTCTCTGTGTCTGAATCCTAGATCCGTCGTTGGATTTTGAGGACCTCTCTGTGTCTGAATCCTAGATCCGTCGTTGGATTTTATGAGGACCTCTCTGTGTCTGAATCCTAGATCCGTCGTTGGATTTTATGAGGACCTCTCTGTGTCTGAATTCTAGATCCGTCGTTGGATTTTATGAGGACCTCTCTGTGTCTGAATCCTAGATCCGTCGTTGGATTTTATGAGGACCTCTCTGTGTCTGAATCCTAGATCCGTCGTTGGATTTTATGAGGACCTCTCTGTGTCTGAATCCTAGATCCGTCGTTGGATTTTATGAGGACCTCTCTGTGTCTGAATCCTAGATCCGTCGCTACTCGTTGGATTTTGTGAGGACCTCTCTTTGTCTGAATCCATGCACATTGCACGTGGCCGGACTGAGGGTAAAACAATTAACAGTATGTTTATGGCGTTTCACTGGTAACCGGTACGGGTCTGGCCGCCCACAGCTCGGCCCACAGCGCGCGGCGCGAGGTGAAGCAGGCAGCTGGCACAGAGAGCTGTGTAGCGACAGAGCTGGCACAGCCATGGCCGGCCGAGGCGGGGTGGCGCCGCCCTTGGGCACAGCCCCCGCGCCGCCGTGTTGGTGACTGTTTCGCCGAATCGGACGCCACCCCGGCCCCGATACTGGCCGTTACCCCGGCCCTGATACTGGCCGTCACCCCGGCCCCGATACTGGCCGTTACCCCGGCCCCTGATACTGGCCGTTACCCCGGCCCCGATACTGGCCGTCACCCCGGCCCCGATACTGGCCGTTACCCCGGCCCCTGATACTGGCCGTTACCCCGGCCCCGATACTGGCCGTTACCCCGGCCCTGATACTGGCCGTTACCCCGGCCCTGATACGGCCGTTACCCCGGCCCCTGATACTGGCCGTTACCCCGGCCCCAATACTAGCCGTCACCCCGGCCCCGTTACCCCGGCCCCGATACTGGCCGTTACCCCGGCCCCGATACTGGCCGTTACCCCGGCCCTGATACTGGCCGTTACCCCGGCCCTGATACTGGCCGTTACCCCGGCCCCGATACTGGCCGTTACCCCGGCCCTGATACTGGCCGTTACCCCGGCCCCTGATACTGGCCGTTACCCCGGCCCCGATACTGGCCGTCACCCCGGCCCCGATACTGGCCGTTACCCCGGCCCCGATACTGGCCGTTACCCCGGCCCCGATACTGGCCGTCACCCCGGCCCCGTTACCCCGGCCCCGTTACCCCGGCCCCGATACTGGCCGTTACCCCGGCCCCGATAGATAGCCTTCACTGGCCGTGTCGCTCGACCAGACCAGAACACTGATTTGGAACGGACCGAATCATTCCAGGAATGTGTTGGGGTATACAAATGCTGAGTGATTTTTACAAAGTCATATTTGGACATATTTCATTCAGCGGACATGATAAAGCACAGTTTTGCTTAGTGGTTACTTTCATTATTTGTAAGCAGACCACTTTGTAAATGCCATTTTTTCCCATTTCGTCCATTATGGCTGTCTGCAACACTTGATACTCAACTAACAGTCTGAGCTTACATTGGTAGTGTTGGAACGCAACCGGGAGAAGTGGTTTACGTTGTCAGACAAGGCCTTTGTGAGATATACCCGAAATTATCATCGCCAACAGAGTCACGTGAATCAAGCACGGCATGACTGTGCACCTTGTGACACATTGGCCAATAATAACCTGGACAATTGAGGCGTCTCCTAGAGGATGACACATCGGACGCCCTGTTGGATGACACATTGAACGCGTCGACGCCACTCAGAGTCGGCTGCCCAAGGCTCGGCGTTATCAGCGCCGACGCCAGCTCAGAGCCTCAGAGTCTCATAGATCAGATTCGGCTGCCTCAGAGTCTCAGAGCTCAGAGTCCGGCTGCCTCAGAGTCTCAGAGCTCAGAGTCCGGCTGCCTCAGAGTCTCAGAGATCAGAGTCGGCTGCCTCAGAGTCTCAGAGCTCAGAGTCGGCTTCCTCAGAGTCTCAGAGATCAGAGTCGGCTGCCTCAGAGTCTCAGAGATCAGAGTCGGCTGCCTCAGAGTCTCCGAGCTCAGAGTCGGCTTCCTCAGAGTCTCAGAGATCAGAGTCGGCTGCCTCAGAGTCTCAGAGCTCAGAGTCGGCTTCCTCAGAGTCTCAGAGATCAGAGTCGGCTGCCTCAGAGTCTCAGAGCTCAGAGTCGGCTGCCTCAGAGTCTCAGAGCTCAGAGTCGGCTGCCTGTGGCTCGGCGTTATCAGCAGTACTGTTTGTAAGTCACCGGATTGGATACCGGCTGTCAACTGGGCGACACATTGGCAGGGGCGCAGCCAGGGGGCGGGGGGAAGAGGGGCAATTGCCCCCCCCCCCTCTTACGGGTCACTGGGGGCCCCGCCGAGATTGGCCCAGATACCATTTGCATTAGCTAAATGGCTTTCAAAAGTCACATAGGAGCCCTCAAACCAGGCAAGGGTCACTCTGCTGCATGTCGAGGGTCCTCAGAGACACTGAAGAGCTTTCGAAGCCGGCCCAGGGGGCATCTTGGGCGTGTCCAGGGGCCCATTGAGCCCACCGAAGGGCCACAAAAAAAAACTGTCCAGGGGCTTCTCGAGCATGTCCAGGGGCCCATTGCGCCCACTTAAGGGCGCAAGACATGCCCATGGGCCTTTCGAGCATGTCCTGGGGACCATTGAGCCCACTCAGGGGCCCCACAAACCTGCCCAGGGGCCTCTAGAGCATGCCCACTTGTCAAGGGGCCAATTGAGCCCACCCACGGCCAAACAAACCTGCCCAGTGGCCTCTCGAGCATGTCCAGGGGCCCATTGAGTATGTTCAGGGGCCTCTCGAGCCTGGCCAGGGGCAAATTATAGTATGTTTTGGGGCCTCTTGAACCTGCCCAGGGGCTCATTATAGTTTTCTCAGAGGACCATCGAGTCTGTTCAGGGGCCGTTCGAGCTTGCCCAGGGGCACATTGAGTCTGTTCAAGGGTCTCTTGAGCCTGTCTAGGGGCCATTTGTCTGTTCAGGGGCCTCTCGAGCTTTCCCAATGGTCCATTGATCCTGTTCAGTGGCCTCTCGAACTTGCCCAGGGGCTATTCGAGTTTGCTTAGGGGCCTCTCGGCTTGGCAATGGGCCATTGAGTCTGTTCAGGGCCCTCTCAAGCTTATCCAGAGGGCCATTGAGTCTGTGAACGGGGCCCTCGAGCCTGCCCAGGGGTTGCTAGCCGTCGCCTGGAGCGCCTGCTATAGCTGGAGCGCCTGCTAGCCGTGGTCGCCGCGGTCATAATGAGCGGTAATGTGCTGTACTCTGACTCACCTGGTGCAATGTTTTCTTGGGCTTCAAAATGGTTATTTGATAAGTCTGATGCGTTTTTGAATTCGTGGGGGGGTTGATGGTAGTACAAAACAATTTAACAATTTTCCTCTCATGAGAGTGAGAGCTGCAATATTTGTCAGCCAGGGGCGTGGCCGACGGGAGGGTCGGGGGAGGTCTGGGCAAACCCCTCCCCCACTTTTAGAAGACGGGAGATGGTCGACCCCCCCACACACACACACACTTTGTTAGGGAAAAATTAAAAATTTATCGTAAGAATTGTCTTTGCAGTGCAGTACAAATCCAGCTATGTTGTCTAGTGTCAAAAACTGGAAAATTTCGCGCCGCTTCGCGGCGTCACACAAATTTCGCAATTGCTTATACAAATTTGGAAAATGGGGAAAAGAATTGCATTGAGTGTCTGGCAGAGGCTCTCCTTGGCGGTAATTGCTGGCCCCAGGGCCCATTCCCTTCATGAAATATTAACTTCTAAGTTTCAAGCAGGCTACATGTTTAGCTAGTTTGCCGAATTACAAAAAGGCGACGCGAACGCAAAGACGAAGAGATCGGCACCCGGAAGCTGCTCCAGCGGTGCACAATTTGCTGGACCGAAGAGCTAATAGTGGAAACAGGCCAGGACCATCTCCCCAAGCCATCTCACCTCACGGAACATTTCGTTTTCCAGGACCTAAAATTAGAATTTTCACGCCGCTTCGCGGCGTCACATCGGTAGTCATCGTCATAACGAAGCCATAGTCATAGTCATCGGTTCGTCGTAACGCTGAATTGAATGAATATCATTTTTAGCTTATTATCCTCTACAAGGCCCACCGCCTATATTTCTGGGTTTTATCAGGCAAAACAGTAAAAATTTCGCGCCGCTTCGCGGCGCTGACTAACAAGTACATACCTACCTACTATAACATGAAAATCCACATAAAAAATGCTGCAAAGGCTTAAATACACGTATCAAAATGGGGGTACATTTTTGCGTCATTTCAGCCGCCCCCACACTCAAAAGCCGATCCCCACCTGTTGTCCGCTAAGATAGGTTTTCTCTCCTGTACGTAACAATACAAATTAGTAATGCGCTCAGTACAATGCCTACTGAGGGTCCTGGTCCAATCCAGCTCATCAAAAGTAGACGAATATTTTTTTTTTTTTTAAAGGGGCCTCACAAATCAAAGTTGCCGAAATCCGTAGAGTTTGTCATATCCAGGGGTATTTTTTTGGGGGTGGGGGACCTCTCCCAGGTGCTTCCCCCCCCCCTTCTGAAGATCTGGCTGCGCCCATGCACATTGGCCATATACATTGGGTAGTTGCGGCGTCCCCCCGCGAGTGACAGATGACACAATGACACACTGCACGTGCCAGCGCCACACACGGATCAGCTGTGTTCGGGGATTCCAGGGTAAAAAGTAAAACAAAATAACAAGTAAACGGACGGAAAGTCGAGGGATGAAAAGTCAAGGGGTAAAAAGTCGACATCGCTAAAAGTCGAAAGATGAAAAGTCGAAAAGGTAAAAAGTCAACATGGCAAAAAGTCAACACGCTTAAGCGTGCGTGCTTCAGCGTGCTTAAGCGTGTCGCCCCGGCATTGCCTGGGGTCTGAGCAGAACGCCATTGACGGGGGGGGGGGGCGTTAAACGCCCCCTGGTTATCTTCCGAACCAATGATCGCAGCGAGACGCGCAAGACGGCATTCGAAAGCTCTCAATGAGACGAATCTAAACCATGCTAAAAATGTAAAAGTGAAGTCAAATGTCAGGTCACGGTCAGGTCAAAATCGGCGTATTTGAGTTTATGGGCCATACTTTCCATCCAAAGCCTTCGATTGCGACCAGTTTCACCCAAAGTGCTGCCAAAGGTATGATACATATCCTGCATGAGCTAAAGTGAGATTGTTGGCCAAGGTCAAGGTCAGGTCACAAAAGGTCACTATGCTCAAAATATCTACGAAAATCATGCAACACATGTTTTATGAGTTATTTTCCACGTATAATTCGATAGTAATAGTCATTTTACCACCTGACTTCATTTACGTGAAGTAAATGCCAATTTTAGGTCAAATTCAGGTCACCGAAGGTCAAAATGTTAAATTGTTAAATCTAAACAAAAAGGCATGTTGCTAGACCAGTTTTGTCTCAGAAATACAGTGGTGGCATTTATGTGTCTGTATCTAGTCAATAAAAGCCAAAAAACGCAATTTCAAAATATGACGTCATGAGTTACCCATACTTTAGATGTCATAAGTCCGTCAAAGATGGAGGTATCAGTTTGAAATTTGGTATGGTAGTTGCCTATGTATGGTTCTCTGACATATCTTCCGTTTTTTTTTATATTTAAGGAATTTTTTGATTTTGTGATAATTTTCCCCCAAAAAACGTTTTTTGAGTTTTTTGGGGTCAAAAACGATTTTTTCTCTCCAAAATCCGAGATGGCAGGTTTGTAGCCGTTGCAATTTTCTATCTTTTGGCGTTTTTCGATTGGATTTTGCTTCAAATGTGGCATTTGTACGGCCTGGCAAAGTTTAGCTGATTTTGGTGTAAAACTCGTTTGTAGTGACGTCACTAAATTCGCTATAACTCTAGAGAAAACAAATCGTCGAAATTTCTTCATTTTTGCACACAAGACGTAAAAATTATATATAAGAAGGTACCCGAAGTTTCAGGTTAATAGGACTATTAGTTTTTTAGCTATTGCGAAAATTCATCAGGGGGAGGGGGGGGGGGGGGGGGGCGTTAAACGCCCCCCAGTCAATGGCGGGTTAAAGTCGAATGGTAAAATGTCGTATAGATAAAAGTCGAAAGATAAGTCGAAAAGGTAAAAAGTCGATATGGCAAAAAGTCAACACGCTTAAAGTTGAATAGTACAAAGTCGTATGGATAAAAGTCGAAAGATAAAAAGTCGAAAAGATATCAAGTCAACATGGCAAGAAGTCAACACGCTAAAAGTCGGATAGTAAAAAGTCAAACGGGCACACGGGGCAACCCCCCCCCCCCCTGAAGGTCTGTACGTCCCCCTTTGGTCGAAAACAAAATTAATCTATTTATTTGTTTTATAAAAACATGGTGAAAATATGCCCTTCTAAAAATGTAGCGGGCCAAATTCGGTGAGTTTTTTTGTGGGGGTACTTTATGCCCCCCTGAGTACAAATTGCCCCCTCCTGGAGTGAATCCTGGGTACGCTACTGCCATAGTGTTAATATATTCCAGCGACGCAGTAGAGGGGGAAAATACGTTACCACCTGCTATACGTTACCACCTGTTGTACCGGATCCCAGGTCACTCCTGGACGTTACCACCTGTTGTACCGGATCACAGGTCACTCCTGGACGTTACCACCTGTTGTACCGGATCACAGGTTACCCCTCCTGGACGTTACCACCAGTTGTACCGAATCACAGGTTACCCCTCCTGGCGTTACCACCTGTTGTACCGAATCACAGGTTACCCCTCCTGGACGTTACCACCTGTTGTACCGGATCACAGATTACCCCTCCTGGACGTTACCACCTGTTGTACCGAATCACAGGTTACCACTCCTGACGTTACCACCTGCTTGTACCGGATCACAGGTTACCCCTCCTGGACGTTACCACCTGTTGTACCGGGTCCCAGGTCACTCCTCCTGGACGTTACCACCTGTTGTACCGGATCACAGGCTACCCCTCCTGGACGTTAGTCGTTACCACCTGTTGTACCGACCTTAGTGAGAGGTCTCTTATATAATATAGATACTCCGGCTTCTCGTGAGCTTTTTAAAATATAGTTAAGGTGAAGCCATGTTGCTTAAACTTTCCTTTGGTTTCATGCTTCTAAGCCAGGCAGATATGAACTACTTACCACCGGTCGGTCAGATTTGCCTGCAGATTGGTGCTCAGTATGAGTGGGAACCGTGCCGTGCTGTCGGCGCCACTGATGCATGTGGGTGATGTCCGATCTTCCCTGTATACCTGACACTGTACACTGCCGAGGCACTGGTTGGTGCTCGGCATGAGTGGGAACCGTGCCGTGCTGTCGGTGGCCGTGCCGTGCCGTGCTGTCGGCGGCCGTGCCGTGCCGTGCTGTCGGCGCCACTGATGCATGTGGGATCGTCTGATTTTCCCTGTATACCTGACACTGTACACTGCCGAGGCACTGGTTGGTGCTCGGCATGAGTGGGAACCGTGCCGTGCCGTGCTGTCGGCGGCCGTGCCGTGCCGTGCTGTCGGATCCACTGATGCGGGTGGGTGATGTCCGATTTTCCCTGTAACACCTGACACTGCCGAGGCACTGATGGCGACCTTCACGTGGCCAGGACGGTGTCCATGTCGTCTGGGAGATTCGCCAGGCGTCGGGCCGCACCTCTGTTACACCGTGGGGGGGGGGGGGCTTACCGAGGCTTCTGTCCGCAGTATCCCTCTAAAGCTCGGTGATCAATCAATCAATGTTCGGCGAGACGAGACGAGGCGTCTGCTGCAGTGCTGGCGTCGGCGTGTCTGGCCCCGTCGAGCGGCAGGCACATTGGTGTCATGTTGATGCTGTTAGAAGCTGTGTTGTGGGTGGTGTTGTTCACATTCGAGCAGCGCCCGCCGCCCATCGCTGCTGTACTAGCCGGCTGTATTTGCATGTTTCAAAGCTTCGTCTATCATCATCCACTTCGTTCCACCGTCGTTCAGTTGTGTCGAATTCCTCGTGCCAAATTCCTGAAATTGATTCCATATACAAAGCTTTGACATCAAATGCTTATTCGCCAATGCTTGCTGCAAAGAGGCTTAGTTGTTGGTTTCATCCTACCATCATTTATAAGCTCTGTCGGCTCTTATTCTGTGCACATGCTGCCAATGAAGCTCTGCGCTTCAACACAGCCTGTCTGTGTCTTCAACACAGCCTGTCTGTGTCTTCAACATAGCCTGTTTGTGTCTTAAACACAGCCTGTCTGTGTCTTCAACACAGCCTGTCTGTGTCTTCAACACAACCTGTCTGTGTCTTCAACATAGCCTGTCTGTGTCTTCAACACAGCCTATCTGTGTCTTCAACACAGCCTGTCTGTGTCTTCAACACAGCCTGTCTGTGTCTTCAACACAGCCTGTCTGTGTCTTCAACACAGCCTGTCTGTGGTTGCGTCCTGCAATGTATCCCATAGATTGTCAGACGTTATCGATAAGTTATCGGTAGTTGATAGTGACGCTATGGGACTATCGATGGCAATCTCCGCTAGATGACGCTGGTTTGAATTGCTTCTGTTTGACGTCTTCTGATTTTCAAACAGACACACCTTGTCTTCGCACTTCTCACTGTATTTGACTCCGTTCATAAATATCAACAGAACTGGGTATACTCGCGATTCGTGCAAGGTAGGCTTCTACGATACTGGACATCTCACCTCCCCGTTATCGAGCCATGCTTTAATTATCATTATCTGGATACTGGTGTGCTTCTTGTGAAGCAATTTCAGACTTGCACCGGTGCTGGTTTGCTGGGCTACGTGCATTAATTCGTAGGTTCGTTGCTTCAGTTGGATGGGACGGGCCAGGGGCGTTGTCTGAACATGGGGCCGTTGTTGATATAGGTACGTTATCGTTCAAGTCACCGTGCCCTAGATTAGAGTTTCTCTTTGTATCGAGATAGTGATGAGCAGTGGCCCAGTCTGACACGCGGCGGGGGAGACTGGTAACCATCAACTGCAGACTGGTAACCATAGACTGCAGACAGACAACCATGGACTGCACACTGGCAACCATAGGCTGCAGACTGGTAACCATAGACTGCAGACTGGCAACCATAGACTGCAGACTGGCAACCATAGACCGCAGACTGGCAACCATAGACTGCAGACTGGCAACCATAGACCGCAGACTGGCAACCATAGACTGCAGACTGGCAACCGTAGACTGCAGACTGGCAACCATAGACTGCAGACTGGCAACCATCGACTGCAGACTGGCAACCATATACTGGTAACCGTAGACTGCAGACTGGCAACCATCGACTGGTAACCATAGACTGCAGACCGGCAACCATAAACTGCAGACTGGCAACCATAGACCGCCGACTGGCAACTGTCAACTGCAGACAGAAACCATAGACTGCAGACTCGCAACCATAGACCGCAGACTGGCAACCATAGACCGCAGACTGGCAACTGTCAACTGCAGACGGACAACTCTGACACAGACTCAGCGATGGCCATGATGTCAGGAAACAGCCTAATGTAATCAGCATGCCGTGATCAGCATGCCGATCAGCATTACCGTCTCCGGCTCCACGATTACCTGCTCCAGCTCCGTTAAAAACTTAGGTGTCTGGTTCGACAGCGACATGAGTTTTGTCACTCACACGGACGACGTAGTGCGGCGGTGTACTGGCTCTCTGTGCGGGCTGAGCCACAGCAGGCACAGTCTCCCCCAATCGGTTCTGATAACACTGGTTCAGGGACTGGTATTCTCCGTGTTACGATACTGTCTGTCTGTATATGTGGCGAGTAATGTGACTCAGCGCGGGCGACTTCAGAAGCTGGTTAGGTTCGCTGCCCGAGTAGTCTCCGGTCGTAGGAAGTAAGATCATGTCAGCGATGTTATTGACGACCTGGGTTGGCTCACTGCAGACAGCATGTATATGTATCACTACCTGGTACTAGTGAGAAAGATGCTGGTAACCTCTGAGCCACAGCACCTCGCCAGATATTTAATTACCAGGCAGAGTGTGCATGGAAGGGACACCCGACAAAGTAACAGACTCCTGACGCCCGCCATTCGATCGGAGAGCGGACGGCGGCGCTTCTTGTTCACCGCTGTGTCGGACTTCAACGAGCTGCCGTCTGATCTGCGCTGCCTTAGCTGCCCGGCATTTAAACGCGACCTGAAGGAATACCTATGGGAACGGGAACGCGCCGATTGAGCTCTCCTGCATGCTACGATGTGTGTGTGTATGATCTCGCAGATTGAGTGCTGATATGATGTGAATGTATTGCATGCATGTTTACATATATTCCTGCGTATTTAGGAACAACTTGACACGAGACACAGAATAGCCGTTTTGGTAGCGGATGTGTCTTTTAAAGTGAAATACATCCTGGGTACACCGAAGGAAGGATGTGCGTCTTATGACTGTGTCTATTGTCGCAATGTGAAGGCGTGCCATGCTTTTAGGCTCGACACAGCATGTATTGAACGACAGTGGCTCGATGATGTACACATACTGTTTCGCCACTCTTGATTTTACGTGGGAACCATTAACAGTGTTGTCCCGGAAATTGAGATGATATTTAGTCCGATCCGAGTCAAATTAAGTCGGCGTCTGAATCCGAGTCCAATATATAACACGAGGGCGTCACCACTAGTGGCACACTGACGGCATCTAGGTGGATTGGTTATATCTGTCGCCCATCTAAACACGTTCTGAATATTGACAGGTGACCGTATGTCCTCTCCCCTGGCGGTTAAAGGGATATTGCCACCTCGCAGGCCAATATGGAGTTTTTGTGTGTATCAGTAGATTAAGCGTGTCCGATTTCACCTGCAAAGTTTGGTTCCCGAAACTCCCCCATTAGATAAAAAAATACATTTGCACCACTCATGATTGGTACACATTCGTAAAATTGGAGTCCCCTCATCACTATTTAGAATCACTTCTTTGCAGACTCTAATTTGCTTTTGAATATTGCAAACTCAACATCACCATTCCGTCAGTGCACTTTACGATTAAATGCGTATACAGTTAATTATATTTTCAACAACCATAGCCTCTTTCATAATAAAACATGAATACAACAGCAAGAATGGCTATGGCTCGACTTTGGGGCCGTATAAGACTTGTGGCCAATACCTTATAACACAGATATACTTCTCAAGATCAAGTCTCTGCGAATTCGGACGCTTCGGCTTTGGGCGGGCTCCAATTTCACAGCCAAACTAGATGAGAGCGGCCATCATGAATCTAGTACTGAGCACAGCTGGGACCAACGTTCTGGAGTCAGAAAAATTAGAACAAAATGCCGATATCCTATCTAGATGCTGCAGGAGCAAGTTTGAGCTTGAGCATGCACGATTGTTGATCCCCACCATTCATTTAAGTTGTTTTTTAGAAATCCTCTGGAGGTGGCAATATCCCTTTAATCCGCCATTGAGGGGGGGGGCGTTCAACGCCTCCTGATGAATTTTCGTAATAGCTCAAAAACCAATAGCGCTATCAACGTGAAACTTCGTGTACCTTCTTCTAAATCATATTTACGTCTTCTGTGAAAAAATAAAGCAATTTCGTCGAATTTCGTAACAGACCGTACAAATGCCATATTTGGAGCAGAATGCAATCCAAAAACGTCAAAAGATGGCAAATAGCAAGGGCTACAACATGGCTATCTCGAAATCTCTAAGGTTTTGTTTTTTTACTCCAAAAATGTAAAAAATGGGGGACGGGGCGTGAAAATGCCCACAACATCATTTTTTCTCTCAAGGTATTCAAAAAGCCGGAATATGTCAGAGAACCACATATGAGAACCTACCATACCAAATCTCAAAATTATATCACCATTTGTGACTGACATCTAAAGTTGGGTAACTCATGACGTCATATTCAAAAATTGCGTATTTTTGCTTTTGTTCACCTGATACAGACAAATAAATGGCACCACTGTGTTTCTGAGACAAAACTGGTCTAGCAACATGCCTTTTTTGTTTATATTTATCAATTAAATTTGTTGACCTTCAGTGACCGGAACTTGACCTGAAATTGACATTTACTTCGCGTAAATGAAGTCAGGTCTGCCCCCCCGGATTTTCTCAATATCTTGAGAACTATGATAGACATTGACGTGAAACGTTCCGTACCTTATGTTGCATCCATTTTACGTCTTCTCTCAACATGTCAGTCAGTTGGCAAACTACAGAGGCGATCGAAAATAGATCAATCAATTTTTTTATTTTGTTATGCCCATATTTGGGTATACTTGGGCCCATATTTGGGTATCAAACTGTGAGGCCTACGTCAGTAGGCCAATTCGGAGCAACATACGCATACTCGGGGTTAACAAGTGTTGGAGAACATGTTGTCCATCAATATATCGTATTACAATTTCAACAAGATCCGACATTCGTGTCGGCAGCTGTGTCGGCGACAACTATGTCATTGGTTTAACATAGGAAACCGCAAAATTCACAAATCGACGAAAACGGCCAAACGTGCGTCAATCCCGGGCAGATAACTCGCAAACCGAGGGTCACAGCGACATGCAATAAACACGATTCGACAGAGAGTACATTGGCCTGGCGTGTCACATGTCGTTCAGAGCAAAGCTTAGTTTAAGTCGAAAGTTATGACAACTTACATAAAAAAGCGTCATTTTCAGTATTTAAATCGGTACCCGGAAACTGTTGAACACAGAACGCTGAGACTTCACCACTTTGCAGGCGAAGGTATCTTCTTTAAATTATATCTAACACAAAGCTGTTTGAGTAATATTTATGCAGGCTGACAGGCGTTGCAATATTTTTGCAATATTTTTTTACTATGCTATTCTCCCAACACCGCAAAGATCCCCACAAAATCAAAATTTTCAAAGATATTAGAAAAACAGGAATATATGTGAGAGAACTGAGTATGGACAATACCCATACCAAATTTCAAAGCAAATCTTCATTTTTGACAGTGATGACTCTCTAAGTGTAAGAAACTGATGACGTCATTTTTTTTAATAACTTTTTATACTTTTTCTTGACAAGATACGAACAAATAATTACTTTTTTTTATTTCTGAGCCAACACTGGTCTAGGAACATGCCTTTTTATTTACATTTATCAATTTCTAATTTTGAGGTTTTCTGAAGAGCAAAATCGTTGTTCTGGACGTGGTAAATCCGAGGTCATTCACTTGACCTGGAAGGTCACCCGTTAACCTGAAACCTAAAAATCGCATACTGGTAGATTCCTCTCATGACAGGCAACATTCTGGTTCTTATCGCATTCCTCTAAGTTGCTTGGTTTGGAAGTTAACACGGGGGGGGGGGGGGGGGCTGTCAGGTCCCCCCCCCCGTAGGGCGAAGGTGAAAAAAGCTCCTGTAGGGCGAGGGTTAAATCTTCTGTCCTTGATTTTGACATTCTTTCCACTGGGGCTTTGGCGCCAAATGACCACAGCAGTCGGTGCGCCATAATCCACAACCATCATGACATGCTTGCGGCTTGCCTGTGTTTTCTTTGGTCAATTTCAACTTATTATTTCTGTTTAGAACCTGCAATTTCTGACAAAACATTGTCAGTGTTTTCTTTTACCAATTTCAACTTAGTATTTATGTTAAGAAACTGTAATGTCTGGCAAAACATACCTAAAAGCAGTTGCTCAGTTTGTCAGGTGTTGTAAAATGTAGTATTGTGTCACTATTTATCTGATTTTTTTTCATGATCAACAATAGTTGTCATCAAATTTGTTTCATTGTTTCACATATCTAGTATATAAGTAAATATGCTAGGATAATTAATGCAATTTTTGTGAAAATAAGATATGCTTAATCTGAAGCGGCCGGACGGGCCTGGGCCTCAATATTCTAAATTTGACCGGGTCTGGTCTGGGCCTGGACTTGGTGTTCATGGGCCTGGGCTGGGCCGGGCTGGGGGTTGGTGGGCTCGTAACGATCACTGGTGCAAAGTCACCCCACCCCTGACTTGTGGAAAGGCGGCGGCTGAGAGCAGTGTTCTGAAATCGATATTCGGCAGGGTGTCTCCGAGGTAGTTTCAGCTTTGTTCATGAGGTGAAAACGAGGTCGAATTCATTTGTTTTTTTAGTCATTTTATTTTTGGCATTTTTTTTAAATCGACAAATGAAATTTCTAATATAAATATGAACTATAATCTATACTTCATATATAATCTCCACAAGTTTTGAAGATCCAATGCATAAAATACTACATTGTCCTACCCATATTCAAGAATATCCTATGATTTTCTTCAAATGAACGAGATGACTACTAAATAATTATATTTTGGAGGACACTCAATTTGCACACTCCACCCAACCATAAACAATATCTGTTTCCTAATGTCCTCACATTGCCTCATCATTGATCAAAAATGTATTTCCTCTTGATTTATAATATTTATTAATCAATAAATGTATCCATCTCAACATCAATACATTTTCCAGGGCCATTGTATCTAACCTATGATCAGTGCTCATAACATTCAGTGCAGGGTATTATTCAATCAAAATGAATTGGACCCTTTTGCTTCAATAACAATTCCTCCAAAATTCTACCACAGATTTCACTTCCAATATGAAAATATCTGTAACATTATGTATTGCTTGTAAATTGTAATATAACATAAATTATGTAATATCACGTAGTGCTTTAGCAAGGAGCATTGACAAAAATTAAGTAAGTTTTTGTTCGACCTTCTCCTTGAAATGACGATCTAAATATTAAAAAATGAAAATTATTTACATGTGCATTCGGGTACAACCCTTCATCAGATGTCTTCATCAGATGTCGTGTCATCTGATGAAAGGTTGTACCCGAATGCACATGTAAATAATTGTTTCATTTGTTAATATTTAGATCGTCATTTCAAGGAGAAGGTCGAACAGAAACTTACTTAATAAATTATGTAACTTCAAATTTGTGGTTGCAAAACCAAATTACAACAATCCAATTGCCATAGCATTGATATGAATATTTTGAACAATGATAACAGTATAAGCATTTAGAAATGTAACCAGTTGACCATTCTTAAAGCATCATACAGATGAAACAAAAAGACATGTTTAGCACAGTAACAGAAAGAACATACAATTCAAATATTACCTTTATTTTATTGTCTGAAGGTAATTCTTCAAATTGGTACAGATACTATTAATTAATGAATATCAAATATTTATATGCGGCCGGGCCGGGTCGTGTCGTGTCGTGTCGTGTCGTGTCGTGTCGTGTCGTGTCGTGTCGTGTCGTGTCGTGTCGTGTCGTGTCGTGTCGTGTCGTGTCGTGTGTCGTGTGTCGTGTGTCGTGTGTCGTGTGTCGTGTGTCGTGTGTCGTGTGTCGTGTGTCGTGTGTCGTGTGTCGTGTGTCGTGTGTCGGGTGTCGGGTGTCGGGTGTCGGGTGTCGGGTGTCGGGTGTCGGGTGTCGGGTGTCGGGTGTCGGGTGTCGGGTGTCGGGTGTCGGGTGTCGGGTGTCGGGTGTCGGGTGTCGGGTGTCGGGTGTCGGGTGTCTGGTGTCTGGTGTCTGGTGTCTGGTGTCTGGTGTCTGGTGTCTGGTGTCTGGTGTCGGGTCGGGTCGGGTCGGGTCGGGTCGGGTTGGGTCGGGTCGGGTCGGGTCGGGTCGGGTCGGGTCGCTCATAATCAGATTTTCCCTCGCTCGTAATGAGAAAATATTGTTCAAACTTTGCTGAATGTAGGGCTTGATGTTGCCTCCTTTCCCCGTGGTTGTTGCTCAGTTTGTATGTTCTCCACCAGGTGTGGCGAGCTTTCGGTATGACCACTTACAACTTACAAGGCAAGAAGTTATCGACCGTTGCCATTGTTGCAACATTGTGCACGGATAAACTGAATAGGTTTTAAAGGGAAATAATGACCTTTTGAATTTGTTAGCAACAATTTCTTAGGCTACCGTTATGGTTTTAAAATTATTTTATTTAAATTTAAGAATTAAATAAAATTATTCCCAAATTAAAAGTTGTAAGTTTGGAAAAAATACAAAACAAGTACCTTGTGTACTTCATGAAGGTCATTGACAAATTCGTCCTTCCCTACCATTGTTTACATCGAGTGCGGCATTTTTGGATGCTCTGTGACGTTCCCGATCAAACTGAGCGCTGCTCGGACACACGCTAGTAGCGCTTTCGTTCTCCATGGCAACCAGGCGTCAGCCAATCAAAAGCCAGAAAGGGAATACGTTCTGGCTTTGCATTGGCTCACGCCTGGTTGCCATGGAGAACGAAAGCGCTACTAGCGTGCGTTCGAGCAGCGCTCTGATCCGTGACGTAATCCGTGAAGCATCCGTGATGCATGACTGACTATCAGTATAAGTCATGCATAACAACAACATACAAACTATACCAACTCGAATAAAATAAGGGCGGAATGAATTGAACCCCAGGCAAGCTAGTATTCGCAAAGCACTCGGCACTGCGCCACAATAGCAAAAGGTGAGGGAAATGCATATTGGATACAATATTATTACGTCACAAGTTTCTGAATTGTCAACTACTATGAAATACAGTGATAAAATACCTTTAATAATGATTAACAAGAAAATTCAAACTTAAAAACAATAATTTGAATAAGTCTTTAATTAGCTTTCAACTCAAAATCAGATATATTTTGCAATGCTACACAAGAATGGCACTAGTGACGTCATTAACAAAGCCTGCTACGGGACTTGGGTATACTAATCAGGAACAACTCGCCACAATGGTTAAGTGCGCCGAGAAGCATGACAATGACTTTGTAAACAAATCGCCAACGCTAAATGGGTCGCCGTCGATGTGCATCGATGAGCTTCCGATTTCATTGCCAGTTTTGTGTTATTGTTCGTTAGTTTTTTTTGGGGGGAAAATATTATTTTTCATGATAATATAAAGCATAGTGTTATATACAGCCACAGACAAATTATACAATACTCCTAATGTTGAAAACAAATGAATCGATTTTCAAAAATTGAGGGTCGCAACCACTGACTATGCCGCCATTGATGTGCATCGATGAGCTTCCGAATTTATTGCCACTTTTTCCAATCGCTGTTAGTTTTAGAAGATCGCCGGGCATATAATCACAAGCAGAACGCACAATATATTTTCCACTCCATTGCATAAAAAAGCAATACGGGAAAAGCCCGCAGTTTGATGAGGACCAAAAGTACTTGCAAGTACCGGTCGTTAAAAGTGTGGAACGCTTATCAACTTTAACTTGAAATATCTTTTGGTAGGAAAGTTTTCATGCAAAATGTGACGAATTTACAATATATTTTGGTCTCGTCTGGCGATTTCAAGTGCTAGCTCCATTTTTGTGGAAAAAGGTCATTATTTCCCTTAAAAAATTATCCGAAAGCTTCCCGTTATAAGAAGCAAACTGGTACGGAATAAAGTTTGAATTTTTCACGATTCGCATGTCACCTAGATGAATCGCTCGTGAAAGTATGGGCCTACCGATGTTTATGCGTTTATTATTATATTTAAATTGCAAATCAGGGTAGTGAAAATGTCACTCCGTTCCGCAGCCTGTGTCAAATCAGGTATAATCTCACACATTCCTCCTGTGAAGTTGGGCCAGATTTATTGGCGGCGCAGGCTCAGCTTTTTATGACAAGTGCTGCACGGAACCCTCCCAGTGAGCATATTTTCCGTTGCTTTTGATGAGTTTCTTTCGTGCGCGCATGGTGGCAATTCTGTATCGTGTCAGATTGAGACGCAAAACTGGCTGACGTGCCAGCCTAATATCGATGTTGAAGGCAGAACACTGTCTGGCTGTTCGTGTTCGGCCATATCGACAGTGCTGCTGAATGCTGATGGGCTGTGGTTAGTGGACAATGCTGCAGGACGGACTGTGATTGGTGGACGGACGGCTCGCGGGTGGCGGCGCGGCAAAGAAAACATGCTGCGGTCACGAATTCCGTCACGGCACGCTCTGTACAGACATTCCGCTGAGGCAGGGCCTATTTTAAGGGAAACCCACTGGGGGGGGGGGGGGGGGATATAAGATTCAAACATAGCACTCAAAGGCAAAAAGACGTAAGCATGACTGTGATGGAAAATGCCAGTTAACCGTGATTTTTGCCCTACAACTTACGCCATACCATTACCATAGGTGTAAACATTTCATTTTGTATTGCTACAAGTACTTTTTTTCTGTACTTGCACCCTTTTCATAACTAAATCCAATTCCAATGTCCAAGGTCATGTTGTTTATACCGCAATACTGTTTCAAATGTCATGCTTTGATTGAATAGGAACTACGGCTTCAATAATCAACGGTGGATCCAGTGAGCCAATCGAGCCAGAGCCCCAAAACGTCTGGAAGGGGCAGAAAATTAACCTTCGTAATTCAAAACCAACTATTTTCGCAAGCCCACGTTTATACTTTAAAAAATGACAGGAAATAAAATGTTACGTATTGCTCAACTTATCCCATGGTTGTGGTAATTTGATCCAACTCGTGCGGCAGGTTGAGCACGTTGGGCATGCTGAGCATGCAGAGACCAAAGAAACTCAAGGTCGATTACTCTAATTTCTTAGGTATACATCCATACAATGGCATCGCCAGGATTTGTAGGTGGGGGGGGGGGGGGGGGGATCTGTGTAGCAGACGTTAAAGGAAATAGTTCACCTTCGGAACATTTTCAGAACACGATTTTATTATATTTTTAATACAGTTTCTTTTTTTCTTTACAAAAATGGTCCTACATCGCGCCAATTCAGGACAGAAGGTTGTAAATTATTAATGTTATGGTGTGCGTTATTGGTCTGCGCATGCTCAGACCAGTGCTGGCACTCTCAGACGGTACGGTATATCATATATGCGCCGCATTCCTTCGCCAAAAAGTCAAATATCTTCGGCTGGAGAGTCTTTTCAGCCAAACAAAGTTGCAGATAAGGATTTCTCAACACGGGCTACAAAACTGCTATTTCAGTTCAAAATCCCATGTTGAAGGTGAACTATTTCCTTTAACACGTGCAACAACATCTATCCCTTATATATCCTCCCCCTTAGGTTTTTAGGAAATAGCGGAAAACGACGGCATTTCGCGCCGCGATTTTTGGCACAACTGTTTGCCTATCCCAAATACTGTTAAATTTTTGACCTCAGGTCTCCTCAAGTAAGGTCACTAGGTCAAATCTAGTGATCCCACCTCCAAAAATTTAAGGTCGTGCCGCAGCCAGATTGTCTGACCGATCAGTTGGAAACTCACAGGATTTAATCAGGTAATAAATACCTACAATTCTGCTATTCCGGATCGGTGATCTAAGGTGAAGCCGATTTTGTGACCACCCAACACCCAATTATAAGTCATTGGTAAACATGAAGTGCATATAAATCCACAGGAAATGGCTAAATGTGCCCAATTTTGACCAGATTCACGAACCTTTTGCAAAATACAAAGATCCATGTGACATTTTTGTCCTGCGACCTTCACGAGGTAAAATCTATTCACCCAGAGGTCATCTGTCATTTTTCTACCATAACTTTTTACCGAATTAATATAGAGCAATGCTATTTTTACCATTGTCTTTGGCTTGTAGAGACACCTCGATCGATGTGAAATGCGGCCTTGACTTGACCTTGACTGAATTGACTGAATTGACATCGTGTCTTCTTACAGATATAATCCCATGGCGTGCGTTTGGCCATTAAGCCGACAGCGATCGAGCTAGCATGGGCTATGGCCCAATTCGCTCCGGAGTCCTCCGGTCCAACCAATCCCGAGGGCTGGTCTCTATTTTTAAATCAAGTCAAAACATTCATAGTTAAAACTTGCGGAGAAGGAAACGCACTTCACAGGCGCCGTGCAGGTGCTCGGCGCCACCTTCGCTGTGGCGTGGGCGTCTAAACGCCCTCCCCCCTCTAACACGTCTCTTATGGGGAGTAGACGGAATCCAAGAACACCGTTCGATAGCACCTCACAAATCATGTCGAAACTATTTGGGGTAATTTTTGGGCTCAGGTCAAAATTGAGGTCACCAGTGGTCATCAAAGGTCAATTTTTCCAAGTATAGGACTTCGCTCCAGAAACCCCAAAATATCTCGGGACCTATGATAGCTAGGAACAAACGAAAAAACGAAACAATCGACAGCTCATGAAAAATGCAATCCCTATTGGTGTCCTCAAATTTTAGCTCGGGTCAATATTTTAGGCTCCAGAGGTTTGTCACCAAAGGTCACGATGGCATTTTCTGAAGAAGAAAGAATCGTGAATAACTTCTTATCGGTTGAACGTAGAACAATAATTTTGACACCATCGTGTTTGTATCATTAAGACGATTTGAATAATAGTTGCGACCGGGTCAGATCAACTTCAAAATTTGACCTCAGGTTAAGGTCATTTGGTGACCCGTGTAGGTCATGTTGCTATGGGTTTCGAACGTCTTTATCTTTATTCTATCAAGAGTTACTGGCAAACAAGTGCTGGTGACCTCAGATGACTTCAGCTGACCTTGCAGAGGTCACTGATCAACAATTGCACATGGGTCATCAAAAGAATGAGCTAAAATAACATTATTATAAAATAAATGACCTGATCTGATGCATATTCTCTGAAATGCAAGCATTTGTATATTTTTCCATTGACTAATGGGAGGTCACGAAATTGACCTGACCTTAGATCACCGATATAAAACAAAAATCCTAGATATGGGAAGTGTAGTTACTTATGGCCTTATGAAATCCTGCTAGTTTCAAATCTCTCGGACAAACACTGTGGCTTCGGCACGACCACAAACATGTTTGGAGATAAGGTCACTTGACGTGATCTGGTGACCTGAGCTGAGATTACCCGAGGTCAAAACTTTCAGATAATGTGGGTAATTGATGCCCCAATTTCGGTGCCAATTTTTGCCGTTTTTCCGCTATCCTCGAAAAGCCTTAACCCTCTCCCTACGGTGGTCCTAAACCGACCCCACCCTGAGGTTTTTCTTGCATAACTTTTTAGAAATGCGGCGTATCGTGCTGAAAATTTGAGTAGCTAAGTATACAACAATTATACGTATGCTGTAAAAAATTCATTGAAATTGGTTGAGAAATTTGGACAATAATGATGTTTTGATGACGTCATGTTGGTGGAAAAACTATAAATGTTGGAAAAATCGTAGAAAACAGAGTTTTGAAGCAAGAAGCAAATTGCAAACGCAAATATTCAATGATATACAATGTCATTTTCTTTAAAATGGTAATCTCGGATTTTCCATGTTTTGTTTTTTTGACCCCCAAAATGAACAAAAACTGTTTTGTTTTTTTAAATCACCGCTAAATATTTTTTTTCTTCAAAGATGTTACAAAATCTTTCTACGAGCCCTGAAGGTTTCCTCCGACCCGGGTAGTGAAAAACGCAGCACTGATATGATCCATGCTTTGTTCCGGGCAAATGGCTACCCTTCCCGTTGGCTTAATGGGGTGGCACGCCAGGCTATCAAACAACACTGCAACAAAAACGCCAACAAAACAGTGACTGACAAAAACGCAAACAAAACAGGGAAAAAAACAATCACGTAAAGATAGGATTTACGTGACCCTCCCATTCATTGACGATAACCTGACCAGGAAAGTGGATGCCGCCTTGAAAACTGTGAATCCAAACCTGACAGCGTCGTGGAAAAATGAAAACACGATAACCAAACGACTGGTTCACTCGGCTTTGGAGCCCCCACCATGTCGCGCCGGAAGAAGATCCTGCCACACGTGCAACAGTGGACTGCATGGCAGTGTACCACAAAAAATGTGGTCTATCAGATCACCTGTAGGATTTGCGCTGCCTCTGACGGACCACCTCAGACCTACATAGGTGAGACCAAACGGTGCATCAGGTACAGGTTCGATGAGCATTTTAGGGACGGTGCAAATCGCACTCAGCAGACTCCGTTCGGTCATCATATGATTAAATGTCATCCGAATGAGTCAGAGCCGCGACTATCGCTATACTCCGCCGATGCAAAGACGCAGCAGACCGAAAGATAGCCGAGGCACTGTCCATTCGGGACAGACAGCCAAAATTGAACAGCCAAATTGACACCTGGCCACTGATATAATACATTATTGTGTTAAATCTTCCTTTTGCGTTCTGCACCGTTTGGTCTCTATTTAATAACTTTACTCTTGTTGGGTGTGTAGTAGGCAACAATGGTTATGTTAGTTGTTGGTAGTGTATCAGTTGTACATACGTATGTGATTTATACTTCAGATGTGTCGGCGTACATAATAGGGGCTGTACGTGTGGATGTATTCATTTGTGGATAATTTTCGTCGGTGGGTTTCGCATAGACAAGTGGCACGTGTTGTTTCTTTGGATTGCAAAAAGTTTGGTGTAATATTGTGAACTCTGACGAAGCCGCGAGGCGCAATATAAGTTCTTTTGTCCGTTATTTCTGATTTTCGATATTTTCTGAATTATCAGTGGCACAGGCTATTTCAATATAACTTGTACAGACATAATCACAATGATGCTCATTACAGCCATCCAATATAGATGTTAAAAAACGGAATATATGTGAGAGAACTGAGTATGGACAATACTCAAACAAAATTTCAAAGAAATATCTCTATTTTTGACTGAGTGATGGCTCCCTAAGTGTAAGAAATTTATGACGTCATTTTTGTAATAACGTTTTTGGACTTTTTTTGACCGGATACGAATAAATAATTACCTTTTCTGTATTTCTGAGACAACACTAGTTTGGTGAACATGCCTTTTTATTTACATTTATCAATTTCTCATTTTGAGGTTTTCTGACAGCAAAATCGCTGTTCTGGACGTGGTCGATCGAGGTCATTCACTTGACCTGGAAGGTCACTCGTTGACCTGAAACCTAAACATTGCATACCGTTAGATTCCGAACATGACAGGCAACATATTGGTTCTTACCGCGTTGCTCTATGTTGCTTGGTTTGGAAGTTAACGGGGGGTCTTTTTAGGACCCCGTAGGGCGAAGGTGAAAAAAACTCCCGTAGGGCGAGGGTAAGGGGCGTCTAAACGCCCCCCCCCCCCCCCGCACGGCGCTTTTGTGTAAGATACACAAAAACACATTTTTTAGCGATACAAATGGCACCTGCCTCGAAACGCTAAGTCTTAGTAGATAGGATAATTGGCATGCGCAACAGTGATTTCTGAGAAATATCTGTGAGCATTATGGAAATATCTCCCCTGTCCCAACCATGGGCGTCGCCACCCAATGGGCCAGGGGGCCGCCCCCCCCCCCCCCCAGATCGCTCCGGACCACAATATTAGCAGGATTTTAATATTAACCCTATGGAAGTGTGTGTGGGGGTAGGGCAACCACCTGCCCCACCCCCCCCCCCCCGTACTCCAAATTTTGCGTCGTCGTTCCTGGTCCAACAACCCCCGATATCCCCTATTTGTTCAAAGGATATTGAAATTCATGATATTTCGTAGTTAATTTGAAGATACTTATTTTGGCTGGATATACTCAAACTTAGGAATATCATGGAATTTATCATTGGATTTTTATAATTTTATTAACATGTAAGTATATTTTATTTTATTTTAATACCTATCGAGCGAAAAATGACATGGAATTAATGAAATCAGGGTGGTCTAAATGTCTTGACTGGGGGTGGCAAAATGGCTCACTGGGGGCATTTTCCCCCCACCCAGTTAACATGTTAAAATAGGCATTGCGATGAGGACTGAGGAGTGCCCATAGTATGTGTGCGGCGTCTTATGTTGCTGTGCGTACGATGCATTTGACTGTACATTTTCTTGAACAAAAGTTGCATTTTGAGATGTTTCATGCTGTGTTGGAGAGAATGTATGAAATATTAACATTTGGCGTGATTTTCTGGGGTGCGTGACTCGGGATTTTGGTGGCGGACTGGTCGGCTAGTCTCTATCAATGGGCTGTAATGTTCCTCCTGGTTTCCTCCCCTCGTGTAGCGTCATCGGTAGATCTGAAGGAGAATAAGCTTCGATATAACAAAGAGAAGTCTGTAAAAGCGCACCCACTCAGGACATGTACAAATGGCTCCCTGACACCGCCAATTGCAGCACAGTAATGTGTCTTTCTGCCTTGTTTTGCCTGCCAGGTGTATAGGTAGCGTACCGTGGCCTTTTGGCCGGGTGCAGTGGGCTGGAGGGGGGCGGCAGTGTCCTGCCCGCGTCTGCATGGCGCTGCAGCTGGCTGAAATCCACCTATCTCGGCTTGCTGTTGGCCTGCTGTTGTTGTTTGTGGCCGCTGAGCCCGGGTGGCGATTGTTGATTGTGCCGCGGCGTCTGCCAGTATCTATTTGGCTAGTCACATCTGACAGTGGACAGTGGCACCTGGCCGGCCGGCTGGGCCCTGTGGTGGTTGTTGGCACGGCAACAGTCACGATGGCACGCCTGCTTAATCATAGGCAACGATTTTTAACTTTAGCTTACAATTTGATTACAAATGGTCATCAACTGCGTTTTGTTGTAAGGTACCGATTGACTACCAACATTTTTTTTCTATGCCGCCACCCAATAACAGGTGACCAGGAGTGCCCCCTCCCTCTATCCCAACGACACACAGAACCTTACGTTAACGCCAGAAAACAGAATATAACAAGTCGCGGCACTCCCAGCTAAGAGATGGAAAGAAACGTAAATAAGCCAAAACAGAGGGAGAAAAAGCATGCAGTTAGTTTGTACAGAGTATTATAAGAGATGGCAAAGTAGTCACAACTGAATTCAGTTAATGACTGCCCCCTACTTCCCAGGACCAGTTATTCATTCACACTTCCATACAAGGTGTTAGTATTAGGAAAGGGATCAGTCATACAAAGGGTTTGCAATCCTAGCTGGTCAAAAAATTCGGCTTGGTCATGGACTGAGCTCCAAACAGGCTGCCCAACTAAGCAAAGCTTGTTGTTGGGCAGCCCAAAGAAGCCAGTCCCAGGAGGGTGGTTGGACATAGAAAACATATATGTTTGTATTAACCAATAGATACTAGGTATCTAAATGCATTTCATACTATATAGTATATGCAATTTATTTTTTAATAGTGAAAGGTTATATGATGAGACATATACATTTGTCTAGCTTACTGTTACTTTACTAATTATATTGCAATCCTCAAATCATGCAGTCAAATGCATGTCACCACTGTATAATACAAATATGAATAATGATACCAGTTTTCTTAGTACTGACTAAGAAGGTAATCCTTGGATACCTTTTTAATTGTGTATTTTGAAGAAGGAACTGCCTGTACCATTGGGAACATAGGTCCCATAACTCTGTTCCACAGTCTCGGTCCAGCCCAAGAAGAAGTCTGTGTTTTATATACTTTATAAGTAAATGTTTCCTCAAAATGTTTTATAGTTCGAGTAATTCTACTAGGTTGTGCTACAACAAAGAGTTGGTCAATTAAATTTGGTAAGTTAGCTTTAAGTTTTCTGTGCAATAGCAACAACATTTGCTGGTTGCCAATGTCTTTAAGTCGAAGAATCTTGAGTTTTTTGAAAATTGGGGCAGTGTGCGCTAGTCTAGGTTGTCCATCTACTATTCTCACAACACGTTTCTGAAATTTTTATATTCCGTTTATATAAGAGGAGTATGTATTACTATACAGAAAACAGCAATAATGAATATGAGACAGAAAGAGGGAGCTTGGAATTGAGAAAATGATTCACTCTATTAATTATGCCTACATTTCTACACAGGACTGTGTAAAGTTTAGCAATGTGTGTTTTCCATTTCATATCCTCATCAATAAATACCCCCAGATATTTAACGGTTTTTGCACGCTTAATAACTGTACCCATTAAATTAAGTGATACTTCAACTTGTGCTTCTTTGTTTGTATATAACTGATAAAATGTTTTATCAGTATTTAAAGATAACTGGTTTGCAATAAACCATTCAGCTACTTTTGGCATAAGTGTGTTCAAAGTATTTTGCAGTTTATGTTCATTTCTACCTTCGATGAAGATAGCAGTGTCATTAGCATATAACTATGTAGTTATCTGTTCACACACATGTGGAAAATCATTTATATAAAGTATAAATAGGAGTGGACCCAAGATTGAGCCCTGAGGGACTCCCATTTCAATTGGAAGGAAAGAAGATTTAATATGATCTACTTGGACACATTGAGTGCGTTCAGTTAGATATGATTTCATCATATTATATGCATTATGATTTATACCATAGTATTGTAATTTACTAAGTAATATATCTATGTTGACTGTATCAAACGCTTTTCGCAAATCTAAGTATATTCCACATACTATACTATCTTTCTCAAGGGCATTGGTAATCTTCTCTTGGAGAAGAAGTATGGGCATATATGTACTCATGCCTGATCTAAAACCAAATTGATTTTTTTGATAGGATATCATTGGAGGCTAAATGGTGATTTAAACGGATGTAAATAAGTTTTTCTAGAAGTTTAGAAATGACAGGGAGCAAGGAGATAGGTCTGTAGTTATTAAAGAGTTGTTTATCACCTGCTTTATAAATCGGCTTTATAACAGCTTTTTTCAGTTCACTTGGAAATGTATTCTGTTGTAGACAAAGATTCATAAAATAAACAATCTCAACTATTATTGCTGTGAACGTAGATTTAAATATTCGGGTATTTATCTGATCGTGACTACCTCCCACCAGCCGCATGTCATTTACAATTTTGGTAACTTCCTCTTCGTTTGTATTTTGAAATGAATCAAGGGGATTTCCTACGAAGTTAGGAATGTAATGCAATGGATTATTATTTGTTTGCTTTATTTTACTTTTTAACTCTTTACCAATGCCCGTAAAGAATGCATTAAAGCCTTCAACGATCTCTTCTGTTTCTTTAATTAAACCATTGCTAGTTTGAAATTGCTAATTTGCTCATTTCTAAATATCTTGGCATGCATATAAATATCTTGGCAATAACATTATGGCATGCGCCAAACTGCCGAAACATCTCGGCAAAACATTGCAGCAGCGTTCACAGCATTGCAGTTAAAGGGAGTGTGCCTACTGTTTTGGAATGTCAAAAATATTTTGCATACGGTAAGTAGCTATTGATTTGATTGTTGGATATGATGAAATTTACATCTGGAGCCCCTTTAGTTGAATTTTCACTTATATTGTTGTTTGCTTATTTTTTGTTTCGATATCTATATAACGATCGCCACTATAGTGATGTTATGTAAAACGGCGCACATAAGACAATACAATTACGGTCACATCATGCAAGATAGAGAGACAAGTTTTGCACAGCATGTTCTTGCCACTGTTAACTTTATTTTGTGCAAGTTTCGTAGCTCTAAATTGATATCTTCGTCGAAAAATGGCCATCGGCCATCATCGGAAAGTACGATGGCTGTCCAGGTTCTGTTCGGCTGCTGCTATCAGCGCGCACGAGCTGTTTCGTCGAATTGCTATTGGCCGGCGCTAACAATATGCTAGCAGTTTATTCGATAGTTGCAGCGCTTCTAGTAGCGGAAGCCCTCTGGAGTCGACCCGATCATTGTGTGATTCCATCACGTTCCTGGAGTCTTTAGCATATCTCAGCAACTAGGGTAAATCTGGAGAAATGAAGTAACGGCTCAATTCCGAAATTTCTGCTCTACAGACCAGTGTCAACAACCCCAAATAAGCGATGTGAGTACCATCGTCAGTACTCCCTTTACCATCTTTGCCCAACCCATATGCTCTGTGTAATGTACGGCTGAATGAAGGTATATACATTATACATTATACATTATTCGTACTAGCATACCGTGTATCATTATGGGGATATTCAGTGCGCTTCGTGATTCAGAGGGAATACATTTTGTGTTAGTTTCCTTGATTTAAGATAAGTTTTGCTTCATTGTCATCATATCAGTAGGTAACTGTTAACTATTGCTATCTCTATTATACGTGGGTGTTTTCCTCAACATAAGATCTCGAAAAGGCCTTACCATCATTCGATTTAAAGCGCAGGATCTTTGAAGTTATGTATCTTGTAGACCCCTGTGTGGATGTGCAACGTGGCAAGTGGCAACATGACGGGATGTTTAGTCACAATGTCGCTGCTTCACCAACGATATACCCGAAAGCCCCAAATGCCACCATAACCAACATTGTAGTCCGCTTATAAGTGAAAAGGGAAGTCAAAACGTAACAAGTGAGCGTGAATTCCCGGCGTTTTTTTTACCAGCGTAAGTAACTGCATAGGTAACTGCTTGATTATATAACGTTATCTTGTTTTTACTGAATCGCTTAGCAGGGACAATGCGACGCAGTCTCATATGGGAACATTCCCAGTTTCACACTGGCTTTGCCTCAGCGTTCTTGTCTTGTCCAATGTAAGCAGGATGTTGTCCAAGGATACACTGCCAAAGGCAACCGCCGGCAGCCGCTGCAGAACGCCATTGTTTCCAAATGGGTCACTTGCACGTTCAAAGATCGGCTTTCGAGACTCGAGCGACCCAGAAAAGAGTGTTTGACTTCTGATTTGGCAGCGGGGAGGGTGGGCATTTCTCGTTCTGCTGTGCCCGTGTTGCGAGGGCGTAGGAACGCCTCGAAAAGTGGGCGTACAAATGCAAGTCTATGAGTTGGTTTTCATCCATCGCCATAGGCGTAGGAAAAGACATAATGTTAACCCGCGCACTGCAGGGACTTTGCGCCGAACACGAACTGCAGGGGGGGGGGGGGGGGGGGTTGATTTCCGCCCCCCCCCAAGATCTCGAAAACTACGCTACGTAACGAGAAGCGGAAAAAGGCATTTGATAGCTTCATACATGTTCTATCGAAAGTTTTTGTGTTCTTTTAGGTCAGGTCAAAATTGAGGTCACCAGAGGTCATCAAAGGTCAAATTTTCCAGTTTTCCAGAAATTCCCATATATCTCACAAACGATGCTAGTTAGAAACAAACGGAAAAAAAGCAAACGCCAGCCAGTGAAATTTGCAATCGATAAGGTGTCCTCAGATTTAATATCAGGTCAATATTTGAGGCTCCAGAGGTAAAAAAGGAAAACAATTTGTTTTCTAAATCGTTTTTTGCTATTAACGTTTTACTTAATGAAGATAACGGAAAACTGTTTACGCCATTGTGTTTATCTTGTCAAGGCGCTTTTAATCATATACATGGTGACCTTGTTAAGTCAACTTAACAATTTGACCTCAGGTCAAGGTCAAGTGGTGACCCAAATAGGGCATGTTGCATATGGGAAGACGTGTCTCGACGAGACAAACACATTGATGTCTGTTTTACTTCTCTATCTTCATTATGTCGGGAGTTATTGACAAAAAAGTGATGGTGACCTCGCATGACCTCAAATGACCCAATAGGGGTCACTGAACACAAATTACACTTGGATCATCAAGAATATACTATAATAACATCATCCAGAAGTAATTGGACTAATATCATGCATACCATTGAAATAGGAAGCATTTGTATATTTCCCCATTGACTTATTATGGGGAGGTTACGAAATTGACCTGACCTTAAGTCACCGATATCAAAATTCCGAGATAAACGAATTGTAAGTACTTATGCCCTCATGATATCCTGTAAGTTTCAAACTGATCGGTCAAAAACTCTGGCTTTGGCACAACTGCAAAACAAATTGGAGGTGGAGTCATTTGACCTGGTCTGGTGGCCTGACCTGAGATGACCCGACGATATTTGTTTTCTTCAAAGTGTGCGCAATTGATATCCTAATAGGTGTACCAAAACCAGGCGGCGCTGCGCGCCGCCGTTTTTTCGCTATCTTTGAAAAACCTGAGTGGGGGGGGGGGGGAGGAATCAACCCCCCTGCAGTGCGCGGGTTAACGTGTTCTTAAAAATGAATGTCGTGACACCCACGTGCCCCTGGCTTCGGTGCCCGCACCCTGCACGTGCCCCTGGCTTCGGTGCCCACACTCAGCTCGTGCCCCTGGCTTCGGTGCCCACACCCTGCACGTGCCCCTGGCTTCGGTGCCCACATCTTGCACGTGCCCCTGGCTTCGGTGCCCGCACCCTGCACGTGCCCCTGGCTTCGGTGCCCACATCTTGCACGTGCCCCTGGCTTCGGTGCCCGCACCCTGCACGTGCCCCTGGCTTCGGTGCCCACACCCTGCACGTGCCCCTGGCTTCGGTGCCCACACCCTGCACGTGCCCCTGGCTTCGGTGCCCGCACCCTGCACGTGCCCCTGGCTTCGGTGCCGACGCTGTGCTGCCTGGCCAACTGTAGCTGTCCAAGGACTGTGTCGCGGCCTGGTGGAGTGGGGACCGAGTCACGCTACACTCCGCTGCAGCGGTGAACTGTGTTCCCCTGGACACTCCGTGCGGTGCCAGTGGAAAGCCGTCTCCAAGTACACCGACAGTCAGTCTCCAAATACAGACGACCTATGCAGCTGTGCGCGTTGTGCAGTGTGCAGTGTGTACTGTGTACTGTGCAGTGTGCAGTGTGCAGTGTGCAGTGTGTACTGTGCAGTGTGCAGTGTGCAGTGTGCAGTGTGCAGTGTGCAGTGTGCAGTGTGCAGTGTGCAGTGTGCAGTGTGCAGTGTGCAGTGTGTACTGTGCAGTGTGCAGTGTGCAGTGTGCACTGTGTACTGTGTACTGTGTACTGTGCAGTGTGCAGTGAGCAGTGTGCAGTGTGCAGTGTGCAGTGTGCAGTGTGCAGTGTGCAGTGTGCAGTGTGCAGTGTGCAGTGTGCAGTGTGCAGTGTGCAGTGTGTACTGTGCAGTGTGCAGTGTGCAGTGTGCACTGTGTACTGTGTACTGTGTACTGTGCAGTGTGCAGTGAGCAGTGTGCAGTGTGCAGTGTGCAGTGTGCAGTGTGCAGTGTGCAGTGTGCAGTGTGCAGTGTGTACTGTGCAGTGTGCAGTGTGCAGTGTGCAGTGTGCAGTGTGCAGTGTGCAGTGTGCAGTGTGCAGTGTGCAGTGTGCAGTGTGCAGTGTGCAGTGTGTACTGTGCAGTGTGCAGTGTGCAGTGTGCACTGTGTACTGTGTACTGTGTACTGTGCAGTGTGCAGTGAGCAGTGTGCAGTGTGCAGTGTGCAGTGTGCAGTGTGCAGTGTGCAGTGTGCAGTGTGCAGTGTGCAGTGTGCAGTGTGCAGTGTGCAGTGTGTACTGTGCAGTGTGCAGTGTGCAGTGTGCACTGTGTACTGTGTACTGTGTACTGTGCAGTGTGCAGTGAGCAGTGTGCAGTGTGCAGTGTGCAGTGTGCAGTGTGCAGTGTGCAGTGTGCAGTGTGCAGTGTGCAGTGTGCAGTGTGCAGTGTGCAGTGTGTACTGTGCAGTGTGCAGTGTGCAGTGTGCACAGTGTACTGTGTACTGTGCAGTGTGCAGTGTGCAGTGTGCAGTGTGCAGTGTGCAGTGTGCAGTGTGCAGTGTGCAGTGTGCAGTGTGCAGTGTGCAGTGTGCAGTGTGTACTGTGCAGTGTGCAGTGTGCAGTGTGCACTGTGTACTGTGTACTGTGTACTGTGCAGTGTGCAGTGAGCAGTGTGCAGTGTGCAGTGTGCAGTGTGCAGTGTGCAGTGTGCAGTGTGCAGTGTGCAGTGTGCAGTGTGCAGTGTGCAGTGTGCAGTGTGTACTGTGCAGTGTGCAGTGTGCAGTGTGCACTGTGTACTGTGTACTGTGTACTGTGCAGTGTGCAGTGAGCAGTGTGCAGTGTGCAGTGTGCAGTGTGCAGTGTGCAGTGTGCAGTGTGCAGTGTGCAGTGTGCAGTGTGCAGTGTGCAGTGTGCAGTGTGCAGTGTGCAGTGTGCAGTGTGCAGTGTGCAGTGTGCAGTGTGCAGTGTGCAGTGTGCAGTGTGCAGTGTGCAGTGAGCAGTGAGCAGTGTGCAGTGTGCAGTGTGCAGTGTGCAGTGTGCAGTGTGCAGTGTGCAGTGTGCAGTGAGCAGTGTGCACTGTGCAGTGCTTTGCAGGGACCAGCACAGCTTGCCCGGCGTGTGTACCAATGTGTAAGGTCTCCAGAAGCCGCCGGCTGCTGGGTGGAAAGGTGCGGCAGCGAGGTCTCCTGAAGCCGCCGCCGGGTGCTGGGCGGAAAAGTGCGACAGCGTTTACCCATAGCACGTGACGTGTGATAGTTTTCTTGGTATATTTTTATCGCGGTCAATTGCGTGTCCCGGTAACGGATTTCCGCGTTTACCACCATGACGAACCATTATGTAATGTCTGGTCCTACATCCGAATGGAATAAATAACATATTTTTGGCAGTGATCCATTCATGACACTTTTCAACATTTTTAATGCGCTATTGTTGGTTGCATAGTTTAGACACATAAATGTCGTAATATTGGTGAACATGTAATTAATTACCATTGAATCAAGTAAATTTCAGCTTTCGACAAAGCACTTCCCTCAATAAAGATGAGTTAATGGTTGTCATATAGTCAACCTGAATTCATCGCTCAATTAATTTCAGGCGCGTTCGAAAGGACATTTTTCCACGTAACAATCACATTGAACAACCAATTACCATGTTCCCGAATGCGATTTCCTTGATGTTTATCACCATTCGAAGTACACATAAAATACGATATACACTATGGCATTGTTGTTTTTCTTGTATCGCACGATACACTGCTGTGATGCCATCCGCCGCACGAGTCTGGCAGTGTTCTAATCCATAAAGTGGTATATTTCCTGCCTGGTAAACCCCGATACTACTGCCTGTAGTAGAGAGCTGCTCTGCCAGTGGGCTGGTTAGGCGGGGATGAAGACTACCCAGTACCTACCCATGCCTCACGTCCTGTCACGGTCAGAGGCAGCCGTCAGTGGGCTGGTTCCTTCACACTTCCACTCACACATCGCGTATGTTGTTCCAATGTCCATCGCGTGACCCTAGTGACTCGCCTCTGGTTCATGACCTTCCGTTGTGTAGAGGCCCCCCTGGGCATTCCCTACCCCCGTGTGACCGTGGTAGTACTCACCACTGACCCTCGTGTGATCCCGGTGATTCTCCCTTCTGACCCTCATGTGACCCTGGTGACCCTCGTGTGACCCTCGTGACCCTCCCCAGTCTCCACTGACCTCATGTGACCCTGGTGACCCTCATGTGACCCTGGGGACCCTCGTGTGACCCTGGTGACCCTCATATGACCCTGGTGACCCTCGTGTGACCCTGGGGACCCTCGTGTGACCCTGGGGACCCTCGTGTGACCCTGGGACTTTCGTTGTTTCATAGGCGCCCCGGAGCGTCCCCTACCCTCGTGTGACTCGTGTGACCCTCGTGTGACCCTGGTGACCCTCGTATGACCCTGGTGACCCTCGTGTGACCTCGCGTGACCATGGGGACCCTCGTGTGACCCTGGTAAGCCTCGTGTGACCCTGGTGACCCTCGTATGACCCTGGTGACCCTCGTATGACCCTGGTGACTATCGTGTGACCCTCGCGTGACCCTCGCGTGACCCTGGTGACCCTCGTATGACCCTGGCGACCCTCGTATGACCCTGGTGACTATCGTGTGACCCTCGCGTGACCCTCGCGTGACCCTGGTGACCCTCGTATGACCCTGGTGACCCTCGTATGACCCTGGTGACTATCGTGTGACCCTGGTGACCCTCCCCACTTTCCTCTGACTGTTGACCTTCCTATGTTCCAGAGGCGCGCCTCCCGACGGCGCTATGCGGATATGCCGGCTGCTGCTGCTGCTGCCGCTGCTGGCACTCCTGCCGGCCCTGTCTGAGGCCGTCTCTCCGGCGGCGATAGCTGCGGAGCTGGCCCGGCTGCGGACCCGGCCCAGGCCCCGCATCCGGCGCTCCGTGGTCGAGGCCAACACGCACGCCGACACAAGCGACAGGACTGCTGCCCCTGTCAGCAAAGGTCCGTGTAGGGTGGTCGCAGGTCGGAGAGGAAGGTTGGTGGAATGGGACGAGGTGACTCGTAGGGTTGGTGGAATGGGACGAGGCGACTCGTAGGGTTGGTGGAATGGGACGAGGCGACTCGTAGGGTTGGTGGAATGGGACGAGGCGACTCGTAGGGTTGGTGGAATGGGACGAGGCGACTCGTAGGGTTGGTGGAATGGGACGAGGCGACTCGTAGGATTGGTGGAATGGGACGAGGCGATTCGTATGGTTGGTGGAATGGGACGATGCGACTCGTAGGGTTGGTGGAATGGGACGATGCGACTCGTAGGGTTGGTGGAATGTGACGAGGCGACACGTAGGGTTGGTGGAATGGGGCGATGCGACTGGTAGGGTTGGTGGAATGGGACGAGGCGACTCGTAGGGTTGGTGGAATGGGACGAGGCGGAGGAGTGTGTCAACTCATGCAGCCTGGGGGAATGGGACGAGGCGGAGGAGAGGGCGTCAACTCATACAGCCTGGGGGAATGGGACGAGGCGGAGGAGAAGGCGTCAACTCATGCAGCCTGGGGGAATGGGACGAGGCGTAGGGGAGTGTGTCAACTCATACAGCCTGGGGGAATGGGACGAGGCGGAGGAGAGGGCGTCAACTCATACAGCCAGGGGGATGGGGCGAGGCGGAGGGGAGTGTGTCAACTCATACAGCCTGGGGGAATGGGACGAGGCGTAGGAGAGGTTGTCAACTCATACAGCCTGGGGAATGGGACGAGGCGGAGGAGAGGGCGTCAACTCATACAGCCTGGGGGAATGGGACGAGGCGTAGGAGAGGGCGTCAACTCATACAGCCTGGGGGAATGGGACGAGGCGTAGGAGAGGTTGTCAACTCATACAGCCTGGGGAATGGGACGAGGCGGAGGAGAGGGCGTCAACTCATACAGCCTGGGGGAATGGGACGAGGCGTAGGAGAGGGCGTCAACTCATACAGCCTGGGGGAATGGGACGAGGCGGAGGAGAGGGTGTCAACTCATACAGCCTGGGTCACTCGGCTTAGTTGATGAATGTTAATGTTAAAAGCTACTGTGAACGACAGACCGCTTAGGACCCTAATTGTCGGCCATAACTTTTGAACGCCTCAACTGGCATGCACGCATTTCTCGAAATGGACATTTCAGGCCCTGCGCCAAGTTTTATTGTTAGGTTGTTTAATGTCAAGCAAAAATTTAGAGCACTTTCCATTCACTCGTAACGTTAAATATTTGTTTAGCTCGGATAGAGGCTAACGTCCGGCCGCTATGTAGTCCCGCCCTCGACTCCGCCCACCACTCGCAACTGACCGGTCACGGGTCGGATAGCGCCAGTTCTAGGTCAGCTAGGGCGGAGCTGAGCTCTGGCGTCAGAGCATAGCTCCGATCTTTCAGGATAGCCTCTACTCACAGCTTGAATTCCCTGCGCGAGTTGGAAAAAATACGAGTGAATGGTCCTAAAGTGTCCTAAATTTTCGTTTGACATAAAACAACATTTATGATACAAATTGGCGCAGGGTCTGAAACGTTCATTGCGAGAAATTCGTTCATGCCAGTTGGTGCATTCAAAAGTTATCGCCGAAAATTAGTGTCCTTAGCGGTCTGCCGTCCAGGTTCACAGTAGTGCCTCGCAAAAGTTCCGGGTGCTAACCGTGAACTCCCGAACCAAAAACTGCGGGAGCAGGCTTCTGTGACTGTTGACGATTTTCGGTTATCACATCAGATGTAGGTCTTTTCTGTTAGCTCCTCTTCGGTCGTGTGTAATCCTTAAAGGGAATAGTTCACCTTTAACATGATGTTTTGAACTGAGATAGCAGATTTGTAGAGCAGATCGAAAAATGGATTGTGTTGAAAGAATTACCTCGCTACGCTAAGTAATTTCGACACAGGACTAGTAGGCCCCTTTTAGAAGTTTCGGGCGCCCGAAACTTGTTTCGGGCGCCCGAAACTTGTTTCGGGTCCTCACAACAGTTGTTTATGTTATAAGCAGCCTGCGTATATATGTCTAAAGTCCGTCGTTATTGTGTGCAACAGTTTCCATATCCAATCTACCATATGTATGACGTCATAATTGTCAGGAAGTTTTGTATGGCCACAGGCACGTACCCAAGGGGGGGGGGGCGGTCGCCCCCTCCCCCTGGAGGCCAGGAGGGCCCTTTTCGGCGCGCTGCGCGCGCCGAAAAGGGCCGACGAGACCGCGCGAAGCGCGGTATAATTGGCTCTTTACCACGCGAAGCATGGTCTTTAGAGAGTTTAGAGCAATTCAGAGGCCCTTTAGGGCCACCAGGGCCCTCTCTGAAAGACCAGAGGGCCCCTTGGACGTTCAAAAGAGCCCTGTGCACGTCAAACCGATGTCAAAGTGTCAGACCGAAAGGACCCCTGAGCGGGTCAGAGGGCCCCCTGGACACGTCGAATGGGCCCCTAGCCAGCACAGAGGGGCTCCTGGGCAGGTCGAGAGACCCCTGAGCATGTCGGCAGGGCGACAAAGCGGCCAGCGCAGTCCCTTGCCAGGTCATAAGGGCCCCTGAGCAGGTTGGAGAGCCCCTGGACAGACCAGAGGGCCCCGGGGAAGTTAAAAGGGCCCCTGTGCAGGTCAGAGGGGCCCCTGACCAGACCGAAAGGGCCTCTAGGTGGGTCAGAAGGGCCCCTGCACATGCCGAATGGGCCCCTAGTCAGTACTGAAGGACCTCATGCCAGGTCGGAGGGCCCTCAGAGCATGTCACAAGGCGACAAAGCAGCCAGCGCAGTCCCTTGTCAGGTCGGAAGGGCCCCTGAGGAGACCAGAGGGCTTCTGGAAAGTTCAAAGGGCTCCTGTGCAGATCCGAGGGTCCCCTGATCAGACCGAAAGGACCCCTGAGCGGGTAAGAAGGGCCCCTGAACATGCCGAATTGGCCCCAAGCCAGCACGGAGGGCCCCAGGGCAGGTCGGAGGCCCCTTGAGCATGTCGACAGGGCGACAAAGCAGCCAGCGCAGTCCGACCAGAAGAGTCGCTGGGGAGATCGGAGGGGCTCCTGACAAGTCAGAGGGGCCCCTGGCAAGACCAAAAAGGTCCCTGGGCCGGTCGGAAGAGCCCTTGAACATGCTGTATGAGTTCCTAGCCCGTCTGGAGGGGCCCCTGGGCAGGTCGGAGGGGCCCCTGAGTATGTCGGCAGGGCGACAAAGCAGCCAGTGCAGTCCCTGGCCAGGTCGGAAGGACCTCTGAACAGGCCGAATGGGCCCTTTGACACACAAGAGGGGCTTCTTGGATGGTTAGAGGAGTCCCTGGTCAGATCGGAAGGGCCAACAGCACGTAGATATCCCAGATGAAGATTAAATACAAAGAGGACTTACTCCACAAGAAAAATATTAAAAGCGGAGCTTTCGGGTATATTGTAACACCCTTCGTCAGGGTGTTACAATATACTCGAAAGCTCCGATTGTAATTGTTCTTGTAGAGTAAGCCCTCTTTGTATTATATATATAGCACCAACTCCACATCATGTCTTTTCGCTTCGCTGATCCCAGATCAGTCCCTGGACAGGTCGGAAGGGCGATGAAAAGGTCGAAGGGGTCCCTAGACGATCAGAAGGGACCATGGGCCTTTCAACAGTAAGGATGCAGTTGTCCAGGGAATACAACTATAAAAAATCGTGCCGCTCCGCGGCGCAATTTAACTACATTTTTTTAAAATAAATTTAACTACAACCTTTCAACGCTCGGGAAGGGGCCCTTTCGAGTCGCCGCCCCCCCCCCCCCCCCTGTACGAAATTCTAGCTACGTGCCTGTATGGCCATGAGAAACATGCCCATTTTTCGACGGATATCCATCTATCGTCCAAACAAATGCCATATTCGTTTTTTCAGCTAGGAATACCCCGTATAGCCAAATTTGAAGACAACTTTCAAGGTGACCTATTCCCGTTAATAGCAGCAGTTATCAACGCTCATGTCAGAAGAACGGACCGATCTAGGTCGCTTTTCCTGCCCATTGATGTTTGTCGTCGTTGCACACGGTGACCACGTGACCGTCTGCACGTGATGACCACGTGACCGTCTGCACGCGATGAGCACGTGACCCCGGCGACTTTCGTGCTGGAAGGGTCTTGTTTTCCAGACTGGCTTCGGGTGTTTTGTGGCGACTGCCGTTGTTGTCAGTATGATCAATGTATCGATCGATCCATATCAGCTGCCAGGGGGTAACATTTTTACCAACCACAAAACTGGCTAGAAGCTATTCCTGGAAAACTGTGGGAACAATGGCTGATGGACTAGTTGACACGTGCTATCGCTTCATATCAAGTTTTTAAAGGTTTTACTTTGCAAGCCATTGCTTTTGTTAGGTTATGTTCGTGTAACTTCTGCTACTGGTCTTATGGTATCCTCATGCTGGTTTCCTTTTGAAGGGTTAGCTTGGCAGTTATGATGCAGTTGTTGCATTGAGCTAGCGTAATGGCAGTAACGATCATTGCAAGTATCGTAAGTAAGTCATAGTTATTTCTCTGTCATTCTCATAGTATTTTCTCATACTGAGGGACGTTTTGCCCGTGTGAGTTTCTGTGATATCAGTGTCGCGAGTTTCTGTGATGTCGCGAGTTTTCTGTGATGTCGCGAGTCGCGAGTTTCTGTGATGTCAGTGTCGCGAGTTTCTGTGATGCCAGTGTCGCGAGTTTATGTGATGCCAGATGTCGCGAGTTTCTGTGATGCCAGTGTCGCGAGTTTCTGTGATGCCAGTGTCGCGAGTTTCTGTGATGTTTCTGTGATGTCAGTGTCGCGAGTTTCTGTGATGTCAGTGTCACGAGTTTCTGTGATGCCAGTGTCACGAGTTTCTGTGATGCCAGTGTCGCGAGTTTCTGTGATGTTTCTGTGATGTCAGTGTCACGAGTTTCTGTGATGCCAGTGTCGCGAGTTTCTGTGATATTTCTGTGATGCCAGTGTCGCGAGTTTCTGTGATGTTTCTGTGATGTCAGCTGTCGCGAGTTTCTGTGATGTTTCTGTGATGCCAGTGTCGCGAGTTTCTGTGATGCCAGTGTCGCGAGTTTCTGTGATGTCAGTGTTGCGAGTTTCTGTGATGCCAGTGTTGCGAGTTTCTGTGATGTCAGTGTCGCGAGTTTCTGTGATGCCAGTGTTGCGAGTTTCTGTGATGCCAGGTCGCGAGTTTCTGTGATGCCAGTGTCGCATTTACCGTCGTATGTGCTCTCGAGTCCCGGCGAGCGTTATATGCCTGGTTTCTCATATAGGATGTACCTTTTCGTAGCAGTTTGCATTGCAGCTATGCACAGTCACACTCACGGGTCAGTTTGGATTTCTTAATGGGGCTGCTCGCATGAGTTTATTCCTTATCTTCCTTCACGTTATTTCGGGCTACTGCTGGAATCAGGCACGTGAAACCATACGCCTCCGCTTTTGGTTCATGCTTATTAGCTTACGCTTATCAGCGGAACTTTAACTTAGCGAGAACTAACTTTAAACTCAGCGTGTTAATACATCACCTAAAGGCTAATGTCCCAAATTGCTGTCTGATGAGCCTTCAGCCGAGCCTCCTGCCCTCTGTTGCCGGCACGCCAACACCACCACTTACTGACGTCTGACAGGACATACTACGTCTATATACGAGCACCACGGGTTTTCACGTTTTCCTTTTTCACTCTGGTACCCTCGCTGTTATTTTGATACAGTATTCATGTATCCTCATTGGGGACACAACTGTATGCAATAACCACCTGAGCCTGTCGCCATCTCAAATTGTTGACGTGAAAGACACTGTTTCCTTTCCACATTGTACGCATGCACGATGACCAGTGTGTTCTTCACACTTTTCCCTATTCTTCACACTTCCCACATTCTTCACACTTCCTTCATTCTTCACACTTACCATATTCTTCACACTTCCCCATTATTCACACTTCCCCTATTCTTCACACTTCCCCCATTATTCACACTTCCCCTATTCTTCACACTTTCCTATTCTTCACATTTTCCCTATTCTTCACACTTCCCCATTATTCACACTTCCCCTATTCTTCACACTTCCCCCCATTATTCACACTTCCCCTATTCTTCACACTTTCCCTATTCTTCACACTTTCCCTATTCTTCACACTTCCCCATTATTCACACTTCCCCTATTCTTCACACTTCCCCCATTATTCACACTTCCCCTATTATTCACACTTTTCATATTCTTCACACTTTCCCTATTCTTCACACTTCCCCATTATTCACACTTCCCCTATTATTCACACTTTCCCTATTCTTCACACTTCCCTAATTCTTCACACTTTTCCCTATTCTTCACACTTCCCCTATTCTTCACACTTCCCCTATTCTTCACACTTCCCATATTCTTCACACTTCCCCTATTATTCACACTTCCCCATTATTCACACTTCCCCTGTTATTCACACTGCCCATATTCTTCACACTTTCCAAATTCTTCACACTTTTCCCTATTCTTCACAATTCCCCTATTTTTCACACTTCCCCTATTCTTCACACTTCTACTATTCTTCACATTTCCCCGTAGCAAGACACTCCTTCTCAATCACACTGTCCCTGCACACGATGACCTGTTATCTGTTCTCACCGTGTCTCCGTGTATAACCCAATCTAACTAAGTCTTTATCTGCCAACCATCAGCAGACGGTGAGCAGCAGCACGCAGTGGTTCACGGCGAGGTTCACGGCGAGGTCAGCTCCATCCATGCAGCAGACCACGGCAATGGGGTCACTGCCACATACTGTGTCGAGTCGGAAGAGGTGCGCGAACAGCACGGCATCCACGTGGCCTCGTGGCGCTGGGCAGAGGTGCAAACCTACTACGCCATCACGCTCTTCATCGTTATCGCCGCCCTCGCCAAACTCGGTAAGGAGCGGGTAGCGAACGCAGGTGTATTTGGGGGATTGCTGGTCGCTCCGACACGTGACGACAACAGTTTGGCAGTTAGGGAGCGGGGGGGGGGGGGGGGGGGAGGGGGGGGGGGAAAGGAGGGGGGTCGGCACACTTACCTGCTCGTTGTTCGGCACGTGTTGGGGTGGTTGGTACCTGCCCGCATTTCGGCACGTGTTTGGGTGGTTCTTACACGTTACCTGCCCGCATTGTTTTTTTTCTTCTCTCACGTGTTGGGTTATTTGCCCGGTCGTTAGCCGTAGCCGCCGTGACTGACGCCTGGTTGTGGGAGGTGTTGGTTGCCCGCCAGCGCTGGAGGCCTAGTACCAGGCAGCGTCGAATGTTGCGTGTCTTGCTGGCACTTGGTGGCACGATCTGGGGCAATTTTCCTGCAGTAAATACAGCAGATCTCACGCATATCCCCCGATCGGCAATACAGTCGGTGGTTCTTTGTGTTCAATTGCACGCCAGGCTAGTTTGAGTGAGCCAGTTAATAGGTCTCCGGACCTAATTCATGGTAGGTTGGTGTATTTAATGATCCAGTAAATTACGATGCGTCTGACTCGAACGAACTGACGAATTCCAGGATGTTGTTCATCATTCATGCTTACATACTTATCACTTGATGGATCTTACGTGTCCTGTTCTGTGTGCGACTCGTGCGTAAAAAAATAAATGTGTGCGACTCGTGCGTTCATGGTTGAATTGCGCTGTCCACTTGTGACTTTAACTAACGACCAGGATATCAAATGTGAATGATCTGCTGTCGAAAAATCCGACTTCTCTGACAGACGTGTGCATCGGACATACATCGGACAAACATCGGACAAACATCGAACAAACATCGGACAAACATCGGACAAACATCGGACAAACATCGGACAAACATCGGACATACATCGGACAAACATCGGACAAACATCGGACATACATCGGACAAACATCGGACAAACATCGGACAAACATCGGACAAACATCGGACAAACATCGGACAAACATCGTACATACATCGGACAAACATCGGACAAACATCGGACAAACATCGGACAAACATCGGACATATATCGGACAAACATCGGACAAACATCGGACATACATCGGACAAACATCGGACAAACATCGGACAAACATCGGACAAACATCGGACAAACATCGGACAAACATCGGACAAACATCGGGCAAAGCTCGGCCACTCGGGCGTGATCGGCCTCGGAATTGTGTTCAAATTGTCAGCAATGTTTGACAAAAAACGTCACACACTACTAGTTGCCATCTGGTTGTGTCTGTGGTCGCCGATGTCTGTGTGGCTGTGTCTGTGTAGATCGAGACTGAGTGGAATTTATCGAGGGGTGGGAAACTGGCCGCTAGCCAGGTGCAGCCCAAGTGTCAGCGACTGCGCCGGGGGAGTGCACGGAACATAACACGGGCCTGCAAGGGCGGATCCAGCCGGCCGTTTGGGGGAGGTGGGGGGGGGGGGGGGACCAGTTTGAGCGGACCTTACCTAGGTACCCCAATTTCGAATGTCTCCCCGGATTTGGGCCTCTTTATTTTGCAACCACTCAATTTCTAATGATTTCTGTATTTTATTTTATTTTAGCTTTTCGACCTTTTGTGATATCGAAAAAGGTGTACCTATGTTTTCGTTCCAGACTGCAAGGAAAAAACATGAAAAATGTGTACTGAATCAAGCCGGCTTTGCAAGGACGGATCCATCCGTTCGTCTTCGGGGCCAACTGCCTTTTGCTACAAGGTTCGACGACCCTTGCCAAAAAAACAAGAGTATCTTAGATTTGAATAGTTTTTGTTTGCGGTCAAGGAAAAACAAATGCTAGCGGAAAGAAGCTAACATGGAAATTTAAAAACAGAACTTGGAGCATCAAATAAATGGTAGTTTTCTTCAGAATTTCCAGCTCCGAATCTCGGATAGGAAACCGAGGGGAGGGTCTGACCGGAAAAATAAATACGCATTTGGCTGCACCAATGTTTGTCGTTGTTATCTGTTGCGCTCCGATAAAGAAGAGCTAAAGGAGAGGACGTCAAACAGGATCGAACCAGTCGCACTTCCGCCATTCAAAACAATAATACAGATGACCCGATCATGGCGTCAAATTCAATATGCATGTCAAGAAACTTTAGCCACCCATCTATGCACCGCATACGGATAGGATGATCAACTTACGTTGCCAGGTTCTTGAAACAAAAACAAAAACATTTCCCTGCTCCCGGACCTCGAGGCCATTTGCGCATCTCGGCGGGCATAGATACGACACACGCAGACGAAGTAACCGATACCTACTACGATGAACGCTGCATTTGTCATATTACTGCCATACAGTCTATGGCAAAAACCTGCGGCAGCCAGCCGCGCAGCGGCAGCCTGAAATAATCTAGCTGGCAACTTCCCGACCGCGCAAAGAAGTAAACGACTTCGCTGACGGATGACATTAGGTATCGGTGGGCTTCGCGCATGATCAGCGCCTCCATCCCGAGCTCGGTCATTGTCGCTCGGAGAGAGGATAGTCTTCTCCACCTTACCGAACACCCTCTCCGCCTCCGCCTTTGTAACCGGAGGACGGCAAGGACCTACAGGAAAAAGGATGGATTTGGACCGATTGTTCTATTGTAGACTTGCTTGACCGAAATGGTGCTGGATAGAAATAATGAAATAAGTACACCTGTAAACGTGATAATTATTAAACTTTACGTAAATTGTTTAATGCTGCTGCGATAAATTATTAAACTGATAAATTACCCCTCGCCTGATGGGGGTCATTTTGACCCCCCCCCCCCCCCTCCCTGAGTTTTTTTTACAGCAGCGGAAAGGCAGCGGCGCGCAGCGCCGCTAAATTTTGACAATTGCTCAAATTTGGCCAAATTTGCCCAGTACCGTTCTAAAAACGCAAATATAGCATGTATTACACTTCACGTCTGGGGGGGGGGGGGGACATAGTTTGGCCCCCTACTTGAACAGTCTGGGGGGGATGGCCCCGTTGCCCCCGCCCCCTGAATCTGCTTCTTGGGGGCAAAGGAGCCGTGCCCCTATTCGTGGTTGGGTATGGAAACCCAACCACCCGAGTGAACCAGGTGAGCTATACGTACCGTTTTGGCTTTGATAGAAAACATAGGTACCTATCCATTTCATTTTCCCCCTTTTTTAAATATGATTCGGAGTCGACTGCCTCTTCATGACAATGTCCTAATCGCCAAAACCGAATAATTCAAAAGTTTGAACTTAAAACTTCCCACGCGTAGAGCGCAGCACGCTTCGATTTAGTACTAACAGCAACTGCTATTCGCACCATCCGCGCCACATTTAGCGATGTGACTTGTGCTTCCAATTGCTCCCAAATGAAGGTATTTATGCAACACGAACTACGGAATGGGCCCTTTTGTTTCGGAAATTCAGTCTTTTTCGTTTGTTTTAGTTTTCTTTTCTAGAAAATTCGACATTTTATTAAACTTTTTGAGGAAACATTCAGACTCAAATAATTAAAATTACGTGGTAGCGGGGGGGGGGGGCAAGACATGTTGAGCCGCCCTTCCAGGCTTTTGACGGGGCCATGGCCGGATTGCCCCCCCCCCCCTCCCCTGGATCCACCAGTGCGGGCCTGTTCCTGTCAGAATCACCACGTCACCGGGAGTAGGGGGGGAGGGGGGAAGGGAGAGGAAGAAGAGGAAGAGGAAGAGGAAGAGGAAGAGGAAGAGGAAGAGGAAGAGGAAGAGGAAGAGGAAGAGGAAGAGAAAGATAAAGAGAAAGAGAAAGAGAAAGAGAAAGAGAAAGAGAAAGAGAAAGAGAAAGAGAAAGAGAAAGAGAAAGAGACAGAGACAGATAAAGAGAAAGAGACAGAGACAGAGACAGAGACAGAGACAGAGACAGAGACAGAGACAGAGACAGAGACAGAGACAGAGACAGAGACAGAGACAGAGAAAGAGAAAGAGAAAGAGAAAGAGGAAGAGGAAGAGGAGAGGTATGTGTGTGTGTGTGTGTGTGGGGGGGGGGGGGGGCATGGACCGCTGTGTGAACAATACTATTCTGACGGATAGAGAGTCGGCGGCTCTAGACGGAAATGGACGCGTTTCTGTCTCCGTATTTACCGTTCGCCGCTTATCTGTGTAGTCCTGGTAGCGGTTACCGTTCGCCGCTTATCTGTGTAGTCCTGGTAGCGGTTACCGTTCGCCGCTTATCTGTGTAGTCCTGGTAGCGGTTACCGTTCGCCGCTTATCTGTGTAGTCCTGGTAGCGGTTACCGTTCGCCGCTTATCTGTGTAGTCCTGGTAGCGGTTACCGTTCGCCGCTTATCTGTGTAGCCCTGGTAGCGGTTACCGTTCACCGCTTATCTGTGTAGTCCTGGTAGCGGTTACCGTTCGCCGCTTATCTGTGTAGTCCTGGTAGCGGTTACCGTTCGCCGCTTATCTGTGTAGTCCTGGTAGCGGTTACCGTTCACCGCTTATCTGTGTAGTCCTGGTAGCGGTTACCGTTCGCCGCTTATCTGTGTAGTCCTGGTAGCGGTTACCGTTCGCCGCTTATCTGTGTAGTCCTGGTAGCGGTTACCGTTCGCCGCTTATCTGTGTAGTCCTGGTAGCGGTTACCGTTCGCCGCTTATCTGTGTAGTCCTGGTAGCGGTTACCGTTCACCGCTTATCTGTGTAGTCCTGGTAGCGGTTACCGTTCACCGCTTATCTGTGTAGTCCTGGTAGCGGTTACCGTTCGCCGCTTATCTGTGTAGTCCTGGTAGCGGTTACCGTTCACCGCTTACCTGTGTTGTCCTGGTAGCGGATTTCAAACCGGGTAGCTGACACATTAATGGTGACAGTTATATGGCTATGGATAGCCTGCGGGACAGACTGCACGGTCGGCAACAGTGAAAGATAGTTATAGGAGACACATGGCTAATATATATTATATGTGACGAAGTAGAGTGACACGGCTACATGACTTGTGTCACGAGAGGGGCTGGTTGATACGGGGCTCGTTTCTCCACTGTTTAACAGGTCGCTTGCAGCCTCGCATCAGTCTAACACTCATCATCACATCATCACATCATCACATGGGTTTCCGTCCGACAGAGGCTGTCGAGTCAAGCCGCTCTGGCTGGGGGGACAGTTACAGCGACAGCGGCGCGTTTGCCGGATATTAGTGGCGCGTGTCGGTGAATGAACCCTGCTGTTGTTCTCCCGTTGGCTGTCGGTTTTCCCGCCCTGTGCCGGTGGTATGTAGTGACGTCACAATACCGCTCATGCTGATGCTTTAATGGTGTGTCTTTCAGCTTTTCACCACGCCCACTTCCTGTCGTCCAAACTGCCAGAGTCCTGGTAAGCGTAGAGCGCCCGAATCTCCGCAGTGGAGCCGATCTGTTTTGATAACAATAAACACAGACGTATCTTACGAAATTATTTGTCATGACACAACTAAACAATTGCTATAGGTTTGCCTAGTGGAGAACGTAGTTACTACAAATCGCAAGAGTTAACTGGGACATTAAGGGTATTGTCTTTCTCAGAAGCTAAACATGTATAATAATGTTCCGTTTTTATTTTCACTATGAAAATGTTTCAAACTATGATCATCATTCGTGGTGTAATGTATTTGTCTTAGTCTTAGTCCTAATCAAGGAGCCAGTTTACATCAAAGCTGTCTGTTGTACTGTTTGTATATAATCCTGTCAGTATGGATCCGTTGGCGTCATATACGGATTGCACCGGTGACTGACTTGCAACGTTCCCCTGTTGCAGCCTGCTCATCATCCTTGGCATCTTTATGGGTATCATCACATATCATATCCGACATAGGTAAGTTCCATGCAGCCAAACAGGGCTCAAACATCTCTGCCGAACCACTCAGACGATTGGTACACTGACAGCGCTTAGCAGATAGACACTTTGGCAAATTACGTCACCACCATACAGCTTTCGAACCAATCACAGCGCTTGGTTTCTCAGCACGGAGATCGTTCTGCAGTCTGAGGGCGCCCCAGTCTGAGGGCGCCCCAGTCTGAGGGCGCCCCAGTCTAAGGGCGCCCCAGTCTGAGGGCGCCCCAGTCTGAGAGCGCCCCAGTCTGAGGGCGCCCCAGTCTGAGGGCGCCCCAGTCTGAGGGCGCCCCAGTCTAAGGGCGCCCCAGTCTGAGGGCGCCCCAGTCTGAGGGCGCCCCAGTCTGAGGGTGCCCCAGTCTGAGGGCGCCCCAGTCTGAGGGTGCCCCAGCTGCTGTTTGGTCGCCCCACACCGTCCGGTTGTAGAGACCTGGGACGTCACCATAGTCTGTGACTATAGTATGTCGGTCTCTCCGCTGTAGATATCTGGGACGTCACCATAGTGGGTGACTATAGTATGTCGGTCTCTCCGCTGTGGAGATCTGGGACGCCACCATAGTGGGTGACTATAGTATGTCGGTCTCTCCTCTGTAGATATCTGGGACGTCACCATAGTGGGTGACTATAGTATGTCGGTCTCTCCGCTGTGGAGATCTGGGACGCCACCATAGTGGGTGACTATAGTATGTCGGTCTCCTCTCGTCCCGTGTCCTGTCCATCTTTATCTCCATCTGGTCCCAGATCAGGGTGTATTTATCTCCATCTGGTCACAGATCAGGGTGTATTTATCTCCATCTGGTCCCAGATCAGGGTGTATTTATCTCCATCTGGTCACAGATCAGGGTGTATTTATCTCCATCTGGTGCCACAGATCAGGGTGTATTTATCTCCATCTGGTCCCAGATCAGGGTGTATTTATCTCCATCTGGTCCCAGATCAGGGTGTATTTATCTCCATCTGGTCCCAGATCAGGGTGTATCCACTGCTGCCTGACCAGTGCCCAGCTGCCGTGGTGTGTGCAGAGTTAACGTGTCCAGAGTTAACTGGAGATCTCTCTTGCCGTCGTTATCTCTCGGCCCGACCTCAGACTGCCGCCCGGGACTGCCGGCGGCCGGACGAGGACGAGGCCGATCACTGACACACGGGATGTGGATTGGCATCCGGTCGACAGTATGTCGGTCTCTCCGCTGTAGATATCTGGGACGTCACCATAGTGGGTGACTATAGTATGTCGGTCTCTCCGCTGTGGAGATCTGGGACGCCACCATAGTGGGTGACTATAGTATGTCGGTCTCCTCTCGTCCCGTGTCCTGTCCATCTTTATCTCCATCTGGTCCCAGATCTCTGCCGCTCAAACATCTTTTGTCCGCGCGACACCTCGACGCCTTCCAACCGCTCCCTCTGCTGTGGAACTGTTCCCTCTGCTGCGGAACTGTTCCCTCTGCTGCGGAACTATTCCCTCTGCTGCGGAACTGTTCCCTCTGCTGCGGAACTGCTCCCTCTGCTGCGGAACTGTTCCCTCTGCTGCGGAACTGTTCCCTCTGCTGCGGAACTGTTCCCTCTGCTGCGGAACTGTTCCCTCTGCTGCGGAACTGCTCCCTCTGCTGCGGAACTGTTCCCTCTGCTGCGGAACTGTTCCCTCTGCTGCGGAACTGTTCCCTCTGCTGCAGAACTGTTCCCTCTGCTGCGGAACTGTTCCCTCTGCTGCGGAACTGTTCCCGCTGCTGCAGAACTGTTCCCTCTGCTGCGGAACTGTTCCCTCTGCTGCGGAACTGTTCCCTCTGCTGCAGAACTGTTCCCTCTGCTGCGGAACTGTTCCCTCTGCTGCGGAACTGTTCCCTTTGCACGCACGCACGCACGCACGCACGCACGCACGCACGCACGCACGCACGCACGTACGCACGCACTCACGCACGTACGCACGTACGCACGCACGCACGCACGCACACGCACGCACACGCGCACGCGCACGCGCACGCGCACGCGCACGCGCACGCACACGCACACGCACACGCACACACACACACGCGCACGCGCACGCGCACGCGCACACGCGCACACGCGCACACACGCGCACACGCGCACACACGCGCACACACACGCACACACACGCACACACACGCACACACACGCACACACGTATATAACCACTGCACCATTGTATGGCGAATGCAAATATTGGTTCCTCAGTGTGTTCTGGTTCCTGCCCAGTTACCTTGTCTGTAATGGTTACCGTGTCACCTCCTGTGTTATAGGGTGTTCTGGTTCCTGCCCGGTTACCGTGTCTGTAATGGTTACCGTGTCACCTCCTGTGTTATAGGGTGTTCTGGTTCCTGCCTGGTTACCGCTCTGGAGACGGGCGGCCGCAGTAAGCGTTTGTCTGCGTGTGCGGTTACCCTGCTTACCTCTGCTTGCGCCTCACTGCTGACACCCCAATCCTCGAAAACAAACACCCACACTCACACTGTAACTCCTCCATTTTCCCTCTAAGCCCATAAACATCCCCAATTTCCCTTTAAACCCATAAACATCTCCATTTTTGGCGACTTGTGCTGTCCGGTGAATTCACGTGCGGGCTGCCAGCTGGGTGGGAAGACATCTGCTAGCGTGGTGTGTCGTCGTCTGTCTCCAGAGCTGGTTTGGCTGCTGAGGCCTGTGGACGTGTGACGTGGGTTATCAGATGGCAGACGGCGGCGGGACGCGGGACGCGGGGCTCGGGTATGGCCGCTTCCGCTCTGGGGAGGGCCACTTTCCTGTCACCGCACTGACTGCACTGACTAGGATGGTGTGCCGGCACTCGCTGCCAGCAGATAGATAGATATGCGGCACTGCTTCCAGGATCGCAACAGACTCGGGGGCTCCAGCTAGATGTGTGTTCGTATGTGCTGTTCCAGGGGTGAAGTTAGTGAAATAATTGTTTTGTCAAAGTTGAGTTGAGTGTTGTGTTTGCATTAATGTGGGTTCATGTTTGGTCCTTTTGGTCTATGTAAGCGATTTGAGAGGGAATACACACGACTCGGGGTCCATCCAGCTCTGGTGAATTGTCATCCACTTCAACGAGAACTTGCTTGGCTACGCGACTGGCTTGTCAGCTTGTCGCGACTGGCTAAGAGGGTCAGGTCTCTCACACAAACATCCAAGCTTGATGGGTCCTCGACAGCTCTCAAAATTCTGCACCCCAGACAGGCAAATAGTTTGTATTTTGTGCGTAATTGTCAGCCAGGGTAGCAACAATATACTGGCACCAGCAGAGGTGCGTTATCATTGCAGATAATTAGCGATTAATTGATGCGATTAGCGATTAATAATTGTCTTATCTTTTGACCTAACATCGCCTTTGTGCAGTTCTAATTGACAAGTTGGACCAGCACTTGTGAATCAAGTTAGATTACGATTAAATCTGACACCGGTTGTTTCGCATAATTCTGTTCTAATTTTCCTAATTTCCTAATCAGATGAAGAAACTCGTTTTATACAATTTTCCTTTCCTTCGTCATCGAAAATATCGTTTCCCAAATGTTCATTCACACCGTGTCCTAAATTCCTTACCTCGTTTGATTATGTTTTGCGTTTGTGTTCTTCTAGACTATAAAATGGATCCCGCATCGAACTTACATCCAGTGGACTTGCATGCCTCTGTGTATGCAATTGAATGATAACCTACCTAAAAAGTTTTAACTCAACGTATTTAATATGTGAATGATTGACATCTGATATTCCACGTTTACCATTATCCCATAAACACTAAGTTCGATTACCACAGACGTCTTAATCGGTTATGTGTTGCAATGCCTGCCGCAACTGCTGCCCATCCTGCCCTTGCATTTATATTATTTGAAGAAGTTTTGAGTGTGGTTGATTATTTGATTTTGATTAACAGAATGCAAATATTGACTTCCTATCTGTTCTCATGAGTTGAAACTGAAGAACCTTTAAAAATATATCTGAACTACGCAACAATGTCGACCTTTGCCCCAAACCTGTCAATATGCCTGGTTATGTGACCGATAACCGTTGTTCTGTCTCTATGATGACTAGGAGGCTCTGACCTGACCTGACCCACCCTGACCCTCCCTGACCCAATATAACCTGACCCAATCTAACCAACCCTGACCCTCCCTGACCCGCCCTGACCCTCTCTGACTCAAACCAACCTGACCCAATCTAACCAACCCTGACCCTCCCTGACCCTCCCTGACCCTCCCTGACCCTCCCTGACCCTCCCTGACCCTCCCTGACCCTCCCTGACCCTCCCTGACCCTCCCTGACCCTCCCTGACCCTCCCTGACCCTCCCTGACCCTCCCTGACCCTCCCTGACCCTCCCTGACCCTCCCTGGCCCTCCCTGACCCTCCCTGACCCTCTCTGGCCCACCCTGACCTTACACACCCTGACCTGACCTGACCTGACCTGACCTGACCTGACCTGACCTGGCCTGGCCTGACCTGACCTGACCTGACCTGACCTGACCTGACATGTCCCTCTCTGGCTCACCATGACCTTACACACCCTGACCTGACCTGAGCTGACCTGACCTGACCTGACCTGACCCTCCCTGACCCTCTCTGGCTCACCATGACCTTACACACCCTGACCTGACCTGACCTGACCTGACCTGACCTGACCTGACCTGACCTGACCTGACCTGACCTGACCTGACCGTATGACCCCACTGACCCGCGACCCGCGACCCGCGACCCGCCACCCGACTGCTGCAGGAACGACGGCAATGAAGACGGTCCGGTGATCCAGTTCCAAAACGGGACTCGGGTACCGAAATGTGAGGATGATTTCGCCGGCTTCTTCCCCAAGTTCGACTCGGAGCTGTTCTTCCTGGTTCTCCTGCCTCCGTGAGTACCTACGCACTGGGGATGGGTGGTGGGGGAGTGCTGCCTCCGTCAGTACACTTTGTGGACGAGGAAGGGCGTGGCTCAGTTTGATTTTTTTTTTGCATAGGTGTAGACACAGGGGGCCAGGGAGTCATGGCCACCTCACTTTTCGGCCATTTTTTGCCAACTTTTATTTTGCTTAGCGAGGAAAAATTTATATTTTAGAAGTTCGCCAATACGAGAAAGGCCCAAATCTACAAATAACTTTTCCATGGGGGGAAGGGGGGAGGAGGGGTCCCTCAAGACGTGATTAAAATAGCACTGCCCCCAGCCCCACTTTTCATGACGTTCCTACATCCCTGATTGTTTGTGCAATTGTTTGTGATTGCAATTGGGATAGGGTATCTGCTTGTAAATGTCAGTATTGCTCACCTTTGTGGATCTTTTGGACATGAATAGTGGTGTTTGGAAGTGTTAAATGCGAGGCATTTGGTAGCACTTAAATGGTGATTTGGTAGCACTTAATGTACTGTGCTTGAGAAGAAGAAGAAAACATTGCTGATATACATATGATATTGCTCTATTACCAACGACAATTTGCCAGCTTTGTGTACCGAATACTTTTCGAGAAGTGTTGTTTTGGAAATGCTAGCCATGACAGCTGACGTGATATTTGACTCTTATTTTACAACATTACACTCTGTACCCACCACATATTGTCACGATTGGACCATGGTATTGATGAATACACGGCTATCCGCTCTGTTGCTCATCGCGACCTTCGCGCTCGCAACTGTCGTGTTTTGTTGTGGAGATCCACTCACTGCTCAAAGATAGCCCTTATCCCTGAGCTGAACTTTGTGCTTGTTTTAAGTCAAAGTTCTAGGTCACGGCTTATCGATATTTTCAGAACCAAGATAACATGACTCTAATGGCTCTGCCAGCATAGCATTCAGGAGGTTAGTACGATACTACTTTCAGATACAAAACAAAAATCATCTAAACGACATCGCAAACCATCACGGCAATCAGCTCAAACACACAGACACAAAAACACCCGACCACCACGCCATTGGAGAGTGGTACATTCTCATGACAAGAGCCCTAGCAACTAGCGTGATATAACATCATATATAGCAAGACTATAGCAAGACCGATAGCAAGACTCGGGGGCTAATCCTCTCCTCATGTACCTTGATATTGGCATACAACTATGCTAACTCCCATATGTCCAAGCAAATCTGAGCAAATTAAGATATCCCCTGATCTCAGCTATGGTTGCCATGGTAACTAGCCAATACGGCGTCGTAGCATTGTTAGAGCGGTTGCCAGTGGCGCTGGAGTTTCGAGTGGACTCGGGAGACGACCGATGACCGCCCGGCGGACCCGGCTGGCCGCTGGCACGAGTGGGGTTCAATTGACCGGGGTAGCCACAGATAACGGCTCGCTAATCGGCCCCCGCAGGTGGTGTGGCTGCACGCAGGTCGCACCAACTGCTGGTGACGGTCAGATGGTGATCCGCGGTGACCACTGATGTGGTAATGATCTACCTCTGGTTCACTACGCGGTGACCACTGATGTGGTAATGATATACCTCTGGGTCACCACGGGGTGACCACTGATGTGGTAATGATCTACCTCTGGTTCACCACGGGGTGAGCACTGATGTGGTAATGAGCTACCTCTGGTTCATCCCCGCGGTGACCACTGATGTGGTAATGAGCTACCTCTGGTTCACCACGCGGTGACCACTGATGTGGTAATGAGCTACCTCTGGTTCATCCTCGCGGTGACCACTGATGTGGTAATGAGCTACCTCTGGTTCACCACGCGGTGACCACTGGTGTGGTAATGAGCTAGCTCTGGTTCATCCCCGCGGTGACCACTGATGTGGTAATGAGCTACCTCTGGTTCACCACGCGGTGACCACTGGTGTGGTAATGAGCTAGCTCTGGTTCATCCCCGCGGTGACCACTGATGTGGTAATGAGCTAGCTCTGGTTCATCCCCGCGGTGACCACTGATGTGGTAATGAGCTACCTCTGGTTCACCACACGGTGACCACTGGTGTGGTAATGTGCTAGCTCTGGTTCATCTCCGCGGTGACCACTGATGTGGTAATGAGCTACCTCTGGTTCACCACGCGGTGACCACTGGTGTGGTAATGAGCTAGCTCTGGTTCATCCCCGCGGTGACCACTGATACGGTATTCCTTGGACTCTGCACTATTGATGGTGCTGCTTGAGCTCGTCGCTATGCAGCCCAGGATGCAACCTGGCTGCGTACTGGTTGTGAGCCCGGGACTCTCATATCTCTCATCTAACTGTCATCATCATCATCATCATCATCATCATCATCATCATCATCATCATCATCATCATCATCATCATCATCATCATCATCATCATCATCATCATCATCATCATCATCATCATCATCATCATCATCATCATCATCATCATCATCATCATCATCATCATCATCATCGTCGTCGTCGTCGTCGTCGTCGTCGTCGTCGTCGTCGTCGTCGTCGTCGTCGTCGTCGTCGTCGTCGTCGTCGTCGTCGTCGTCGTCGTCGTCGTCGTCGTCGTCGTCGTCGTCGTCGTCGTCGTCGTCGTCGTCGTCGTCGTCGTCGTCGTCGTCGTCGTCGTCGTCGTCGTCGTCGTCGTCGTCGTCGTCGTCGTCGTCGTCGTCGTCGTCGTCGTCGTCGTCGTCGTCGTCGTCGTCGTCGTCGTCGTCGTCGTCGTCGTCGTCGTCGTCGTCGTCGTCGTCGTCGTCGTCGTCGTCGTCGTCGTCGTCGTCGTCGTCGTCGTCGTCGTCGTCGTCGTCGTCGTCGTCGTCGTCGTCGTCGTCGTCGTCGTCGTCGTCGTCGTCGTCGTCGTCGTCGTCGTCGTCGTCGTCGTCGTCGTCGTCGTCGTCGTCGTCGTCGTCGTCGTCGTCGTCGTCGTCGTCGTCGTCGTCGTCGTCACAGGCAGTTTGCCGTTATTTTGCAATGATATCATGGTGGCTAGTAAATGGGACCGGCTCAGGCTGGGTCACTTTCCGCCAAAGAGGTGTATCGAATGCAATGCAATCAAATGCATGCTCGACCCGCATGGTCGAAAAAGGGTGATTCTCGGAAATCAGAGTGCAGTCTCTCAGTGAAAAGGGGCTGAAAAGGTCTCAGTGAAAAGGGGCTGAAAAGGGTCTCAGTGAAAAGGGGCTGAAAAGGGTCTCAGTGAAAAGGGGCTGAAAAGGGTCTCAGTGAAAAGGGTCTCTCAGTGAAAAGGGGCTGAAAAGGGGCTCTCAGTGAAAAGGGGCTGAAAAGGGTCTCAGTGAAAAGGGGCAGAAAAGGGTCTCTCAGTGAAAAGGGGCTGAGAAGGGGCTCTCAGTGAAAAGGGGCTGAAAAGGGGCTCTCAGTGAAAAGGGGCTGGAAAGGGACTCAGTGAAAAGGGGCTGAAAAGGGACTCTCAGTGAAAAGGGGCTGATTTCACGTCTGTAAAGCATGACCGAAATCGTTTTTATCGACTGGAAACTTTTGAGAACGGACAATTCTGAACAGGAGTTTGAATCTGTCTGCCGTCGTAATATGCGCTATATACACAATGTAAGTGCAACAACAGTTGTGTCAGATCTCATTGGTTGTTGTCGGAATCAGTTTGGATACAACGGAACGGAACATCTGTATCCGCCCTCTGAAGTCAATCACCGACATAACCCAACAACAAGTCTGAAACCGGTCAGATACAGACATAACCCAACAAGTCTGAAACCGGCCAGATGCAGTCGATTTATTTGTATACTTGTTTGTGTTCATCTTGCGTCGTTTTCTAAGTAGTGCAGCCTGCTAGCGACTATTGTCTTGTTCGTAACAACTGCCTGTGTTGGCAATCTTCGGTGTAGAGTGGCCGCCTCTATTGAAGAGACCTGTTCCGTGGTGCTGGCGTATCCTTGTCAATAATAACATTGGCATGACGCTTGAAAACTGGACAGTGGACACACACAGACTACAGTGTCTCTATCTGGCTCTGGCTGTATCTGTGCGCCTAGCTGTTGGGTTCGCACCGATACTTGTTTGCAGAAGACCGGCCGTCTGTCTGCTGTGTGTTGTCTCTATGTCTGAAGAAGTAGCTGTCGGACCAGTTCCTGTACTGATGAGCTGCGATGGGAGGCATCTGACGCGGTCGGACAGAAGTTTATCTCGAGTGGATGGACGCCATGACAAGAACAGCCAGGCGGATAGCTGGGGAGGTTATCTGGAGTGGTCAGGGGCGTACCCTCTTCAGATGGAGTGGTTATCTGGCCGAAACCCTGCTCCGTTTCGGGTGCTGGCTAGTGGCTGTCTGGTAGCTGTTTTCCCAGAAACACAGTCTTGTGTTGGCCCAGAAACAATAATGTCTGGCCACTTGTAGCACCTGGCGCGATGTGATACGCAATACGCATCCATTTCTACCACAAAACGGCTCGAAAATACCATTTACCTACACTGTGCTTTGCCCATTGGAATCTCTTTCGCGCTTGATACGGAATGTTCAAAGGAACATTATTCTCGCTAAGGATATATCAACGCATGGAACGTATGAAGAACGAAGTGGACAGTATTGTATTTGTTTTTAAGTTTCCCTCGGTATGCAGTGCCATTTGACGTTAATGACTGATTTAAGTAGTGTCAAGGCTGACACCCTGTGGTTGCCATCCAGCATTCGTATCTGCATTGACAAGTGGCTGGGCATCTCACAAGGTCAAACGGCGGCTTCAAGCTGGCGCGAATGGAGCCCCCTATCTGGTCTGTAGCCATGAATACTCGGGGATTAAGACACGAAGCTGGCGCGAATGGAGCCCCCTATCTGGTCTGTAGCCATGAATACTCGGGGATTAAGACACGAATAGCTGGATTGACGAGCTGCAATGTATGTCGCTTTCCTTGACGCCGTAATCATTCATGCTGATGTCTAGGGTGGCTCCTATTCATGCTGATGTCTAGGATGGCTCCTATTCATGCTGATGTCTAGGATGGCTCCTATTCATGCTGATGTCTAGGATGGCTCCTATTCATGCTGATGTCTAGGATGGCTCCTATTCATGCTGATGTCTAGGATGGCTCCTATTCATGCTGATGTCTAGGATGGTTCCTATTCATGCTGATGTCTAGGGTGGCTCCTATTCATGCTGATGTCTAGGATGGCTCCTATTCATGCTGATGTCTAGGGTGGCTCCTATTCATGCGGATGTCTAGGATGGCTCCTATTCATGCTGATGTCTAGGATGGCTCCTATTCATGCTGATGTCTAGGATGGCTCCTATTCATGCTGATGTCTAGGATGGCTCCTATTCATGCTGATGTCTAGGATGGCTCCTATTCATGCTGATGTCTAGGATGGTTCCTATTCATGCTGATGTCTAGGATGGCTCCTATTCATGCTGATGTCTAGGATGGCTCCTATTCATGCTGATGTCTAGGATGGCTCCTATTCATGCTGATGTCTAGGGTGGCTCCTATTCATGCTGATGTCTAGGATGGCTCCTATTCATGCTGATGTCTAGGGTGGCTCCTATTCATGCTGATGTCTAGGATGGCTCCTATTCATGCTGATGTCTAGGATGGCTCCTATTCATGCTGATGTCTAGGGTGGCTCCTATTCATGCTGATGTCTAGGATGGCTCCTATTCATGCTGATGTCTAGGGTGGCTCCTATTCATGCTGATGTCTAGGATGGCTCCTATTCATGCTGATGTCTAGGATGGCTCCTATTCATGCTGATGTCTAGGATGGCTCCTATTCATGCTGATGTCTAGGGTGGCTCCTATTCATGCTGATGTCTAGGATGGCTCCTATTCATGCTGATGTCTAGGATGGCTCCTATTCATGCTGATGTCTAGGATGGCTCCTATTCATGCTGATGTCTAGGGTGGCTCCTATTCATGCTGATGTCTAGGATGGCTCCTATTCATGCTGATGTCTAGGATGGCTCCTATTCATGCTGATGTCTAGGATGGTTCCTATTCATGCTGATGTCTAGGGTGGCTCCTATTCATGCTGATGTCTAGGGTGGCTCCTATTCATGCTGATGTCTAGGATGGTTCCTATTCATGCTGATGTCTAGGATGGCTCCTATTCATGCTGATGTCTAGGATGGCTCCTATTCATGCTGATGTCTAGGGTGGCTCCTATTCATGCTGATGTCTAGGATGGCTCCTATTCATGCTGATGTCTAGGGTGGCGGTTGGAATGGATGGATTGGCCTTGGGCTGCGGACGGATGGTTGGTTTGTGGCTTGACACTGTGTTGCAGTGCCTATGACGGTGTCTGTTAGAGTGATAGTGACGGTACTGTGACTATGCATTTAACAGTGTATTTACTCCGTGTATTTATTATATTCAACAACTGCGAGCCACTCTGTATACCAACTGCGAGTCACTGTCAGTATAACAACTGCGAGTCACTGTCAGTATAACAACTGCGAGTCACTGTCTGTATAACAACTGCGAGCCACTCTGTATACCAACTGCGAGCCACTCTGTATACCAACTGCGAGTCACTGCCAGTATAACAACTGCGAGTCACTGTCAGTATAACAACTGCGAGCCACTCTGTATGCCAACTGCGAGTCACTGTCAGTATAACAACTGCGAGTCACTGTCAGTATAACAACTGCGAGTCACTGTCTGTATAACAACTGCGAGCCACTCTGTATACCAACTGCGAGTCACTGTCAGTATAACAACTACGAGTCACTGTCAGTATAACAACTGCGAGTCACTGTCTGTATAACAACTGCGAGTCACTGTCTGTATAACAACTGCGAGCCACTCTGTATACCAACTGCGAGTCACTGTCTGTATAACAACTGCGAGCCACTCTGTATACCAACTGCGAGTCACTGTCAGTATAACAACTGCGAGTCACTGTCTGTATAACAACTGCGAGCCACTCTGTATACCAATTGCGAGTCACTGCCAGTATAACAACTGCGAGTCACTGTCAGTATAACAACTGCGAGTCACTGTCTGTATAACAACTGCGAGCCACTCTGTATACCAACTGCGAGTCACTGTCAGTATAACAACTACGAGTCACTGTCAGTATAACAACTGCGAGTCACTGTCTGTATAACAACTGCGAGTCACTGTCTGTCTAACAACTGCGAGCCACTCTGTATACCAACTGCGAGTCACTGTCAGTATAACAACTACGAGTCACTGTCAGTATAACAACTGCGAGTCACTGTCTGTATAACAACTGCGAGTCACTGTCTGTATAACAACTGCGAGCCACTCTGTATACCAACTGCGAGTCACTGTCTGTATAACAACTGCGAGCCACTCTGTATACCAACTGCGAGTCACTGTCAGTATAACAACTGCGAGTCACTGTCTGTATAACAACTGCGAGCCACTCTGTATACCAATTGCGAGTCACTGCCAGTATAACAACTGCGAGTCACTGTCAGTATAACAACTGCGAGTCACTTTCTGTATAACAACTGCGAGTCACTGTCTGTATACCAACTGCGAGTCACTGTCTGTATAACAACTGCGAGCCACTCTGTATACCAACTGCGAGTCACTGTCAGTATAACAACTGCGAGTCACTGTCTGTATAACAACTGCGAGCCACTCTGTATACCAACTGCGAGTCACTGTCAGTATAACAACTGCGAGTCACTGTCAGTATAACAACTGCGAGTCACTGTCTGTATAACAACTGCGAGCCACTCTGTATACGAACTGCGAGCCACTCTGTATACGAACTGCGAGTCACTGTCTGTATAACAACTGTGAGCCACTCTGTATACCAACTGCGAGTCACTCTCTGTATAACAACTGCGAGCCACTCTGTATACCAACTGCGAGTCACTCTGTATACCAACTGCGAGTCACTGTCTGTATAACAACTGCGAGTCACTGTCTGTATAACAACTGCGAGCCACTCTGTATACCATCTGCGAGTCACTGTCTGTATAACAACTGCGAGTCACTGTCTGTATAACAACTGCAAGTCACTGTCTGTATAACAACTGCGAGTCACTGCCTGTATACCAACTGCGAGTCACTGTATAACAACTGCGAGTCACTGTCTGTATAACTGCGAGTCACTGTCTGTATACCAACTGCGAGTCACTGTCTGTATAACAACTGCGAGTCACAGTCTGTATAACAACTGCGAGTCACTGTCAGTATACCAACTGCGAGTCACTGTCTGTATAACAACTGCGAGTCACTGTCAGTATAACAATGCGAGTCACTGTCTGTATAACAACTGCGAGTCACTGTCAGTATAACAACTGCGAGTCACTGCCTGTATACCAACTGCGAGTCACTGTCAGTATACCAACTGCGAGTCACTGTCTGTATAACTGCGAGTCACTGTCTGTATAACTGCGAGTCACTGTCTGTATAACAACTGCGAGTCACTGTCTGTATAACAACTGCGAGTCACTGTCTGTATAACAACTGCGAGCCACTCTGTATACCAACTGCGAGTCACTGTCTGTATAACAACTGCGAGTCACTGTCTGTATAACAACTGCGAGTCACTGTCTGTATAACAACTGCGAGTCACTGTCTGTATAACAACTGCGAGTCACTGTCTGTATAACAACTGCGAGTCACTGTCTGTATAACAACTGCGAGCCACTCTGTATACCAACTGCGAGTCACTGTCTGTGTAACAACTGCGAGTCACTGTCTGTATAACAACTGCGAGTCACTGTATGTATAACTGCGAGTCACTGTCTGTATAACAACTGCGAGTCACTGTCTGTATACCCGGACTAACACCGACAGTGACACTGCCCCGCCTTTCTCCGTCTGCAGGATTGTTTTGGAGGCGGCCTACTCGCTCCATGACCGTGCCTTCATGGACAACCTCGGCTCGGTGCTCATCTTCGCCGTGATCGTGAGTACAGGGGGGGGGGGCGATAAGGGTGGGCCGGTGTGTGTGTGTGGGGGGGGGGGACTTATCACCCTTATCTATAACGATAAGGGTGTGCCGGTGGAAGGGGGGACTTATCCCCTTATCATCTATAATTATAAGGGGGGGGGGGGGCTTATCGCCCTTATCATCTATAACGATAAGGGTGGGCCGCTTTACGGACGTCCCGGCCGCGAGGCTATCTTTGCCACATTTCTGTCACGTCAACTCGCCCTTGGTATCTAGTCACTGTGCATCCAAGGACGGATCCAGAACGGCAAAAGTCTGCTTGGGGAGAGAAATCTCAATAAGTCTCACATAATTGTAAAATCTCATCGGATTTCGCTTCTTTGGGCATTAATAGCTGATTTAAGACACGTCTTGCCTAGTAAAAGTTGCTTATATTTTCTCATAAAGCAGGAAATGTGTCAATTTTCGGGAGATTTCAAGCATTATGGGAAGCCATGGCCCCGTTGCCCTTCCCCTTCCTGGACCCGCCAGTACGCACATCGCGGGGCTGTGGTGGCCGCGCATCGCGGATCGGCGTGCTTAGTTCAGGCGGGACTGGACGCTGTGTTTTGCACGGTGGCTGTTCGCCTGCGCACACGCTATGGCGATACTGCACTCCCCCTCATGTTGTCAACGTTGGCGGGGGGGGGGGAGGGGGACAGTGGACGTCACGCGATTCACGCGACACGCCTGCTGTCACGCGACACGCCTGCTGAATTATTCCCATGTCGGAGAATGACTGGAGGTGGTGTGCAGCCTTTGTGTTGGGTTTTCTGAGACCCCTTGAGAGGGGATCTCCCTGTGTATTCGCCGGTGGAGCGGTCTGGATCAATGTCTAAACAGCTATCTGTGGGGACCTGTTTGTGGATTTGTTTGTTTGTCCAGGATCTGGGGATTGATCCATGGGGACCTGTTTGTGGATTTGTTTGTTTGTCCAGGATCTGGGGATTGATCCATGGGGACCTGTTTGTGGATTTGTTTGTTTGTCCAGGATCTGGGGATTGATCCGTGGGGACCTGTTTGTGGATTTGTTTGTTGTCCAGGATCTGGGTTTTCTGACGCGCTGTTTTGTGTCTACGTCACAGGGCACGCTGTTCAACATGTTCATCATCAGCCCTGCGCTGTGGGGTCTGGCCAAGGTAGGCGCCATGGGGTCCAGCATGATCCCTGCCGGCCAATACGACGTCTCCCAGATCAGGTCAGTCCTACCGCTTCTTACAGCAACTCCTTCGTCGGGCTTCCTCACCGAACTGTCGTCTGTGGCAGACAAAGCCATACAGATACCGACACAGACACACATACACGCACGCAGACACACATACACGCGCACAGACACAGTTCACACAGACAAGTCATTGCCTTCTGCCTGAATAATGGGACGGCGCAGTCGGTCGTTGGTAGCGTGTATTATAACTGGTTGGAGACCTGTGCTGCAACGCGGTTACAATCAATCGGCATCGTCCGACCGGCCAACTCTGATTAATTATTGCTCTGGTTTATCTTCATTGTTCACCTCGTACGCCGATACCTTCGTTGGCCTTGCTATAGTTCCCCGTGACTCGCCTCCTGCTTCACCACTAAAAGTACTTCTGTTGGATCTGGTACGGATGTTACATAGTCTCGACTTGCTCTGACTGAAATATTACATATCCGGGAAAGAGACTGATAGAGGAAGAAAAAAAGGTCGTTGACAAAACCATTGCAGTTTCTCTGAACTGTTTGTCACTGTCACTGCGCAACATATTAGCCGCAGCAGCATTTTATCACCGAGGATGATACTGTTTGTCCGTCGTCTGGGACTTACCCACAGGAGGTGTTGTATGACGAAGCCCGAGTGACATCCTCCTATCTAGGCTGTAGTCTGACATCCTCCTATCTAGGCTGAATTCTGACATCCTCCTATCTAGGCTGTAGTCTGACATCCTCCTATCTGTAGTCTGACATCCTCCTATCTAGGCTGTAGTCTGACATCCTCCTATCTAGGCTGTAGTCTGACATCCTCCTATCTAGGCTGTAGTCTGACACCCTGTCTAGGCTGTAGTCTGACATCCTATCTAGGCTGTAGTCTGACATCCTCCTATCTAGGCTGTAGTCTGACATAGTCCTATCTAGGCTGTAGTCTGACATCCTCCTATCTAGGTTGTAGTCTGGCATCCTCCTAGCTAGGCTGTAGTCTGACATCCTATCTAGCCTGTAGTCTGACATCCTATCTAGGGTGTAGTCTGACATCCTCCTATCTAGGCTGTTGACATCCTCCTATCTAGGCTGTAGTCTGACATCCTATCTAGGCAGTAGTCTGACATCCTATCTAGGCTGTAGTCTGCCATCCTCCTATCTAGGTTGTAGTCTGACATCCTCCTATCTAGGCTGTAGTCTGACATCCTATCTAGGCTGTAGTCTGACATCCTATCTAGGCTGTAGTCTGACATCCTCCTATCTAGGCTGTAGTCTGACATCCTATCTGGGCTGTATTCTGACATCCTCCTATCTAGGCTGTAGTCTGACATCCTCCTATCTAGGCTGTAGTCTGACATCATATCTATGCTGTAGTCTGACATCCTATCTAGGCTGTAGTCTGCCATCCTCCTATCTAGGCTGTAGTCTGACATCATATCTATGCTGTAGTCTGACATCCTATCTAGGCTGTAGTCTGCCATCCTCCTATCTAGGCTGTAGTCTGACATCATATCTATGCTGTAGTCTGACATCCTATCTAGGCTGTAGTCTGCCATCCTCCTATCTAGGCTGTAGTCTGACATCCTATCTAGGCTGTAGTCTGACATCCTATCTAGGCTGTAGTCTGACATCCTCCTATCTAGGCTGTAGTCTGACATCCTATCTAGGCTGTATTCTGACATCCTCCTATCTAGGCTGTAGTCTGACATCCTCCTATCTAGGCTGTAGTCTGACATCATATCTATGCTGTAGTCTGACATCCTATCTAGGCTGTAGTCTGCCATCCTCCTATCTAGGCTGTAGTCTGACATCATATCTATGCTGTAGTCTGACATCCTATCTAGGCTGTAGTCTGCCATCCTCCTATCTAGGCTGTAGTCTGACATCATATCTATGCTGTAGTCTGACACCTTCTGTGAACGTGCTCCCCAGCCTGGTGCAGATGTTGACGTTCGGATCGCTGATCGTGGCCGTGGACCCGGTGGCCGTGCTGGCCATCTTCCAGGAGGTCGGCGTCAACAAGGACCTCTACTTCCTCGTCTTTGGAGAGAGTCTGCTGAACGGTTAGTGACGGGCGCTCCCTTCGTTCGCGGTCAGAGTTCTCCCGGGAGAACAGCTGTGGGAGAGTCATCACACCACGGGCATGGTGCGGGCGGGCGGAGGATGCCATTGGTCTGGTGACGTAGCCGGGTGATCAGTGTGGCGTAGGTTAACGCCGACTTGTTATTGATCCTAATGAGTCACGGAGATCTGTTGTTGTGCCACGTACGCGGACCTAATTGGTCGCAGTGATTGGTGTTATTCAGGCGCGGACCTAATTGGTCGCAGTGATTGGTGTTATTCAGGCGAAGGTGAGGAGTACGCTAGCCGTTTGGTGCATTCGGCAAACAACTTAGTAATCCGTGTTCGTATTGCGTACATTTTGACATGCTCTGCACCGCTGTGGCATTCGCTTCCTTTCGTTGCTGAAACATTGTTACGTCCTGCTCTCAACCAAGGGTATACTGAGGCAGACAATGTCACATTGGTTGGCGGGTATATTTGAAGCGTCGCGTGTATACTGGTGAACCACCACTTGGCTAGTTTTTGCCTTGTCTGACGATACAGCGCGGCTATCCGTGTCCACTGTCCAGTCCCGTGACGCGTCCAGTCCCGTTCGTCAAACACTTTGCTGGTGTTGGAACTACACGTCACACCCGTTACGTCACACCCGCCACGCCACACCCGTCACGTCACACCCGTCACGTCACACCCGTCACGTCACACCCGTCACGTCACACCCGTCACGTCAGACCCGTCACGTCAAACTCGTCACGTCACACCCGTCACGTCACACCCGCCACGTCACACCCGCCACGTCACACCCGCCACGTCACACCCGTCACGTTACACCCCGCCCCGTCCGCAGACACGTCACGTGACGATAGTGTTCTATAACGCCATGGTGGCGCTGGCTGGGTGTGACGTGTGACGTGTGAAACGTGACGTGTGACGTTTATCGCTCCCTCCACAGACGCCGTCACAGTGGTGCTCTATAACGCCATGGTGGTGTTTGCCAACTCTGAAGACGTGCCGATCACCTACGACCAGATCCTGCTGGCCGTCGCAGCCTTCCTCTGTGTCTCCCTGGGCGGCCTCCTGATCGGCATCATCTTCGGCGTCCTCACCGCCATCATCACCAAGTACACGCCGGACGTCAGGGGTAAGTGTGATGTGATGTTGGCTCAGGGAAGGGGCTGTGGAGAGAGTGGATGGAGGGAGAACTTGAGTCGAGTGAGGAGGGAGGACAGGTGGTGATATAAGGTTAAGTGAGGAGGGAGGTGTGAGAGTGTGAGAGTGTGAGAGTGTGAGAGTGTGAGAGTGTGAGAGTGTGAGAGTGTGAGAGTGTGAGAGTGTGAGAGTGTGAGAGTGTGAGAGTGTGAGAGTGTGAGAGTGTGAGAGTGTGAGAGTGTGAGAGTGTGAGAGTGTGAGAGTGTGAGAGTGTGAGAGTGTGAGAGTGTGAGAGTGTGAGAGTGTGAGAGTGTGAGAGTGTGAGAGTGAGAGTGTAAGAGTGTAAGAGTGTAAGAGTGTAAGAGTGTAAGAGTGTAAGAGTGTGAGAGTGTGAGAGTGTGAGTGTGTGAGAGTGTGAGTGAGAGTGTGAGAGTGTGCGTGCGTGCGCGCGTGCGCGCGCGCGCGCGTGCGTGCGTGCGTGCGTGCGTGCGTGCGTGCGTGCGTGCGTGCGTGCGTGCGTGTGTGTGTGTGTGTGTGTGTGTGTGTGTGTGTGTGTGTGTGTGTGTGTGTGTGTGTGTGTGGGTGTGGGTGTGGGTGTGGGTGTGGGTGTGGGGGTGGGGGTGGGGGTGAGAGGGTGGGTGGGTGGGTGGGTGGGTGGGTGTGTGGGTGTGTGGGTGTGTGGGTGTGTGGGTGTGTGGGTGTGTGGGTGTGTGGGTGTGTGGGTGTGTGGGTGTGTGGGTGGGTGGGTGGGTGGGTGGGTGGGTGGGTGGGTGGGTGGGTGTGGGCGTGGGCGTGTTGGTGTGTTGTATCCAAAGATACTGACTGGGCTGGGTTTGAGCTGTTTGTCCTGGCTGTCCGATGCGCTCGAGAATCCCAGTGTTGCCCCTCATCCAGACCCGGCTAAAGGGCTCAATTATTCAGCCCGCCTGTACGATCAGAGAGTGGGGCCAAGTATAGCTCACATGAGCCATATCTCCCACCGTATCCGTCCAGGTGTTTTGTACCGGAAAACACCATCTGGTAACACGCCAGATCCGGCATTTCTTTTTCCCTCACTTTTCCTGCGAGGAAGGTTAAGGCCGTATCCGATCGCTTGTTGTGTCAAGTTCGCGAATGCTCTCGCTATTAGCGTCATTTGTAAGAACTGGTCAGTGCTGTTCGTGGGATCTGCTGTTTGTTCGTGGGATCTGGGTGTGCTGCCGTTTGTTTTCTGGGTGTCTCTGTATGCAGATTTCCCGCCGTGGCTGACTGTATGTGGTCTTCAGTTTCGTTTCAAAGCGTCCGTGTTCTTATGTTAGGCCCGGTAGTTGCGACGCCACAAAGCTAGCACCATCTTATCATCTGCTCATCTTTAGTTGAATGTGTTCTGCGTGCTATTTACCTGTTGTGTTACGTTCCAGTGGTGGAGCCGTTGTCCCTGCTGGCTATGGCCTACCTTTCTTACCTGTCTGCGGAGTTAGTCCACTTCTCCGGGATCATAGCGTGCGTCGGCTGCGGGGTGGTGCAGGCGCACTACGCCATGAAGAACATCTCCAAACACTCGTACATCACCATCAAGTACTTCATCACCATGGCCAGGTGAGATGCTTGTCATATAGTGACGACTTGCTCGGCCTTGGACGGAAGTCACGCTGACTATCACGTGGTCGTATCTGTGGAAAGACGGCGTCGGGACATCTCTGGACTTCAATGTTATATTTAGGTTAGGTACTTCAGTGTCATTGTTTTGTTTGCAGTGTTAAAGGAAATAGTTCACCTTCGGAAATTTTTCAGAACACGATTTTATTATATTTTTAATACAGTTTCTTTTTTTCTTTTTAAAAATGGTCCTACATCGCGCCAATTCAGGACAGAAGGTTGTAAATTATTGATTTTATGGTGTGCGTTATTGGTCTGCGCATGCTCCATGGCAGTGCTGGCACTTTCAGACGGTACGGTACATCATATATGCGCCGTATTCCTTCGCCAAAAAGCCAAATATCTTCGGCTGGAGAGTCTTTTCAGTCAAAAAAAGTTCCAGGTAAGGATTTCTCAACACGGGCTACAAAACTGCTATTTCAGTTCAAAACCCATGTTGAAGGTGAACTATTTCCTTGAATGCCATCGATACTGTGCGGAGCATCCGTTTTCTAGCTATTGTGCTCCTCTAGTCTGGTCGTTAAAGGAACGTTAAGAAGTATGCATTTCTTACCAATCGGGCAGTGCACCGTCTCAGCCTGAACTGTTCGTGTCTGGAGCTGACTGCATCCCCTCCCCCCGCTCTGCCCACAGCTCCACCAGCGATACCATCATCTTCATGTTCCTCGGGATGGTGCTGGTCAGTGACGACCACAAGTGGCACACTGGGTTCGCCCTCTGGACGCTCGTGCTCTGTCTGGTGGTACGCTTTGCTGGTAAGTACCGCTGCCAGCGCCGCTGCCGCCGTGGCCGTGCCGCCACCGGGCGTCAGTTCTGGCCTGGCTGATATTACCCAAGAGAGCGGTGTCACAGTGAAGAATACCGGTCTGAGAGTAGAGGCTGGCTAGGTGTGTAATGCAGCCTCATGAATATTTAGTGAATGATCATTTGACTTGCAATTGTTTTAGGCGAAACTAGAATGAACCGTGACCCGTGAGGGTGAGAGAGAGAGAGGGAGAGGCGGCTTATTGAATTACATGGCTGAGAGTATTGACTCATATAGCACATGACACCAAGTACATCGCTGAGCACAATATCATGAGTACAGGTAGCAGGACATTTTTCGCATCTCTAAGAAAAGATGTTGAGTGAAACGAATGAAAGAAATGAACAGCCTACCTAGATGACAAAATGTCTGAGTTTATGAGAGATGCCATGAGTTGAACGCTGGACTTTCTTAGACGCGCACCGCAACAAAATGTCTCAAGCGTGTTTCGTCTTCGAGTCCTTTTGCCGGAGATGGAACTTCTGAGTTTCGGAAGTAGGGTGAGACTGGCGTGGAAAACAGGAGCGCAGTATTCAAGTAGTGGCCGGATGTATGTAATGTAAACTTTCACATTTGTTCTTGCGGCGGTCGAGGGCCCTTTTCATGACGTGCAGCATGTAAAGGGCCCTTGAGCCCTTCGATACCATACCCTCAACGTGTGTGAGCCAGGACATATCATTAGATATGGTGACGCCAAGTAGCTTTGTCTGATCCACCGTTGGGATGCTAGTGCCATGTATTGTAATGTCCGGTAACACCATTGGCTTCTTAGCTGTGAAGAAGTGCATTACCTGGTACTTATCACTGTTAAGGACCGTCTTATTTTCATTCGCCCATTCACAAAGTTGATCAGTCAGTTCCTGAAGCTTAATTTCTTTCTGAACACAATCCACCGAGCACGTTTGATAAATAGTTAGATCGTCCACATACTTGAGCCTGTTTTGTGTTTGTGATGCGGCGCCATTCACCATAGCTAAGAAGGGTACTGGTCCAACCAGGGTGCCCTGTGGGGTGCCACAGGTTATCGGTTTACATGGTCCGTCTGCCCCGCTGCCCCGGCGTTATCCAGTGTTGACTTTCCGTCTGCCGTCGCAGACAGAGACCCCTGTCGGGTTGTAATATTGACTCAGCTGCCCCCCCCCCCCCCCCCCCGGGCAGTTAGATCAGTAGGCGGGCTCGGTCCGTAGCCGGCATGTATCATTGCATCATACCTGGCGCAGCTGCCGGTGGTTCGTATTCACGTACCACGGTGCCATCGGTTTGTTATGTTTGCACTCTGGTTCCTTCACGGCTGTGGGCGAGCTACCGGCCTTCATTATACTATTGATATGCAGTATACAGAAGTCTATCGCGCGGAGGCTGTTGCTCCCACAGCCTTCGCAGTTCGGCTTCCGCAGTAAACGAAACACGACACTGTACATATGGTCTCCAGTTCTCCACATTTACTTATGATTCGCTCATTGACAGACCATTTGGCTTCGGGTGCCAGGCTGACCAGTGGTTCCTCGCAGGGTGGCCAACTGAACAGTGGTTCCCCGCAGATGTGTACCTGCTCTGCTGGCTGGCCAACTAAACAGTGGTTCCCCACAGGCGTGTACCTGCTCTGCTGGCTGGACAACTGAACAGTGGCTCCCCGCAGATGTGTACCTGTTCTCCTGGCTGGCCAACTGAACAGTGGTTCCCCGCAGGCGTGTACCTGCGCTGCTGGCTGGCCAACTGAACAGTGGTTCCCCGCAGGCGTGTACCTGCTCTGCTGGCTGGCCAACTAAACAGGGGTTCCCCGCAGATGTGTACCTGCTCTGCTGGCTGGCCAACTGAACAGTGGTTCCCCGCAGGCGTGTACCTGCTCTGCTGGCTGGCCAACTGAACAGTAGTTCCCCGCAGGCGTGTACCTGCTCTGCTGGCTGGCCAACTGAACAGTGGTTCCCCGTAGATGTGTACCTGCTCTGCTGGCTGGCCAACTGAACAGTGGTTCCTCGCAGGCGTGTACCTGCGCTGCTGGCTGGCCAACTGAACAGTGGTTCCCCGCAGGCGTGTACCTGCGCTGCTGGCTGGCCAACTGAACAGTGGTTCCCCACAGGCGTGTACCTGCGCTGCTGGCTGGCCAACTGAACAGTGGTTCCCCGCAGGCGTGTACCTGCGCTGCTGGCTGGCCAACTGAACAGTGGTTCCCCGCAGGCGTGTACCTGCTCTGCTGGCTGGCCAACTTCCGTCGCCTGCGAAAGATAGGGAAGAAGGAGCAGTTTATCATGGCGTACGGCGGCCTGAGAGGCGCCGTCGGATTCTCATTGGTCGTGATGCTGCGGGACTCTCAGATCGACCCCATGACCGTCAGGATCTTCATCACCACCACGCTCTTCATCGTCCTCTTCACCGTGTTCATACAGGTGAGACAACATGACGTTAACTACGTTCATATAAATTATATCCTGTCCACTGTGTTTGATGTTCGCACAGGTTCGACACCAGCCTCTTACTGACTGCATGGATACACGTCATCCCAGTCAAAGCTCATAGATAGTTTGATCTGTCATTCCGTCTGTCCGTTCCGCGGTAGCATGTGGCCGGTGATGATGATATACTCTCCTGGTAGGGGCCGATGATGATGATATACTCTCCTGGTAGGGACCGATGATGATGATATACTCTCCTGGTAGGGGCCGATGATGATGATATACTCTCCTGGTAGGGACCGATGATGATGATATACTCTCCTGGTAGGGGCCGATGATGATGGTATACTCTCCTGGTAGAGTGGCCGGTGATGATGATATACCCTCCTGGTAGGGGCCGATGATGATGATATACCCTCCTGGTAGAGTGGCCGGTGATGATGATATACTCTCCTGGTAGGGGCCGATGATGATGATATACTCTCCTGGTAGGGACCGATGATGATGATATACTCTCCTGGTAGGGGCCGATGATGATGATATACTCTCCTGGTAGGGACCGATGATGATGATATACTCTCCTGGTAGGGGCCGATGATGATGATATACCCTCCTGGTAGGGGCCGATGATGATGATATACTCTCCTGGTAGGGGCCGATGATGATGATATACCCTCCTGGTAGGGACCGATGATGATGATATACTCTCCTGGTAGGGGCCGATGATGATGATATACTCTCCTGGTAGGGGCCGATGATGATGATATCCTGGTAGGGGCCGATGATGATGATATACTCTCCTGGTAGGGGCCGATGATGAGGATATACTCTCTTGGTAGGGACCGATGATGATGATATACTCTCCTGGTAGGGGCCGATGATGATGATATACTCTCCTGGTAGGGGCCGATGATGATGATATACTCTGCTGGTAGGGGCTGATGATGATGATATACTCTCCTGGTAGGGACCGATGAAGATGATATACCCTCCTGGTAGGGGCCGATGATGATGATATACTCTCCTGGTAGGGACCGATGATGATGATATACTCTCCTGGTAGGGACCGATGATGATGATATACTCTCCTGGTAGGGGCCGATGATGATGATATACTCTCCTGGTAGGGGCCGATGATGATGATATACTCTCCTGGTAGGGGCCGATGATGATGATATACTCTCCTGGTAGGGGCCGATGATGATGATATACCCTCCTGGTAGGGGCCGATGATGATTATATACTCTCCTGGTAGGGGTCGATGATGATGATATACTCTCCTGGTAGGGGCCGATGATGATGATATACCCTCCTGGTAGGGGCCGATGATGATGATATACTCTCCTGGTAGGGACCGATGATGATGATATACTCTCCTGGTAGGGGCCGATGATGATGATATACCCTCCTGGTAGGGGCCGATGATGATGATATACTCTCCTGGTAGGGGCCGATAATGATGATATACCCTCCTGGTAGGGGGCCGATGATGATGATATACCCTCCTGGTAGGGGCCGATGATGATGATATACTCTCCTGGTAGGGGCCGATGATGATGATTTACCCTCCTGGTAGGGGCCGGTGATGATGATATACTCTCCTGGTAGGGGCCGATGATGATGATATACCCTCCTGGTAGGGGCCGATGATGATGATATACTCTCCTGGTAGGGGCCGATGATGATGGTATACTCTCCTGGTAGGGGCCGATGATGATGATATACTCTCCTGGTAGGGGCCGATGATGATGATATACCCTCCTGGTAGGAGCCGATGATGATGATATACTCTCCTGGTAGGGGCCGATGATGATGATATACCCTCCTGGTAGGAGCCGATGATGATGATATACCCTCCTGGTAGGGGCCGATGATGATGATATACTCTCCTGGTAGGGGCCGATGATGATGATACACTCTCCTGGTAGGGGCCGATGATGATGATATACTCTCCTGGTAGGGACCGATGATGATGATACACTCTCCTGGTAGAGTGGCCGGTGATGATGATATACTCTCCTGGTAGGGACCGATGATGATGATATACCCTCCTGGTAGGGGCCGATGATGATGATATACCCTCCTGGTAGGGGCCGATGATGATGATATACTCTCCTGGTAGGGACCGATGATGATGATATACTCTCCTGGTAGAGTGGCCGGTGATGATGATATACTCTCCTGGTAGGGGCCGATGATGATGATATACTCTCCTGGTAGGGGCCGATGATGATGATATACTCTCCTGGTAGGGACCGATGATGATGATACACTCTCCTGGTAGAGTGGCCGGTGATGATGATATACTCTCCTGGTAGGGACCGATGATGATGATATACCCTCCTGGTAGGGGCCGATGATGATGATATACCCTCCTGGTAGGGGCCGATGATGATGATATACTCTCCTGGTAGGGACCGATGATGATGATATACTCTCCTGGTAGAGTGGCCGGTGATGATGATATACTCTCCTGGTAGGGACCGATGATGATGATATACCCTCCTGGTAGGGGCCGATGATGATGATATACTCTCCTGGTAGGGACCGATGATGATGATATACTCTCCTGGTAGGGGCCGATGATGATGATATACTCTCCTGGTAGGGACCGATGATGATGATATACTCTCCTGGTAGAGTGGCCGGTGATGATGATATACTCTCCTGGTAGGGACCGATGATGATGATATACTCTCCTGGTAGAGGCCGATGGAGATGATTAGGTATTTTTAAGGCGCCTCAGCTGCTAAGGTTATTTGACGTCTGTGACGTCGCGACGCCGTGCCCCTCCGGCTCCGACCCTGTCTGCTCCATCCTGACTCTGATCCCGTCCTGTCTGACTCCATCCTGACTCTGATTCCGTCCTGTCTGACTCCAACCTGACTCTGATCCCGTCCTGTCTGACTCGGCCAGCTGTCTGACCCGGTCCCTTTCCGCAGGGCTCCACGATCAAGCTGCTGGTGAGCCTGTTCAACATCAAGCTGGAAGAGACGGACGACCCGACCCTGGCGGAGGAGATAGCCGCCACTACCGTGGACCACATCTCTGCGGGAGTCGAGGAGATCATAGGATACCGCGGCACAAACTTCTTCAAGGTGCGGACCTCGGGACGGAGCGGGATGGGGTGGGAGGAGGAGATGCTGGTGGATCACTGGACCGGTTAATGGGGTGGGAGGAGGAGATGTTGGTGGATCACTGGACCGGTTAGTGGGGTGGGAGGAGATGTTGGTGGGTCACTGGACCGGTTAGTGGGGTGGGAGGAGATGTTGGTGGATCACTGGACCGGTTAGTGGGGTGGGACGAGGAGATGTTGGTGGATCACTGGACCGGTTAGTGGGGTGGGAGGAGATGTTGGTGGATCACTGGACCGGTTAGTGGGGTGGGAGGAGATGTTGGTGGATCACTGGACCGGTTAGTGGGGTGGGACGAGGAGATGTTGGTGGATCACTGGACCGGTTAGTGGGGTGGGAGGAGATGTTGGTGGATCACTGGACCGGTTAGTGGGGTGGGAGGAGATGTTGGTGGATCACTGGACCGGTTAGTGGGGTGGGAGGAGGAGATGTTGGTGGATCACTGGACCGGTTAGTGGGGTGGGAGGAGATGTTGGTGGATCACTGGACCGGTTAGTGGGGTGGAAGGAGATGTTGGTGGATCACTGGACCGGTTAGTGGGGTGGGACCAGGAGATGTTGGTGGATCACTGGACCGGTTAATGGGGTGGGAGGAGATGTTGGTGGATCACTGGACCGGTTAATGGGGTGGGAGGAGGAGATGTTGGTGGATCACTGGACCGGTTAGTGGGGTGGGACGAGGAGATGTTGGTGGATCACTGGACCGGTTAGTGGGGTGGGAGGAGATGTTGGTGGATCACTGGACCGGTTAGTGGGGTGGGAGGAGGAGATGTTGGTGGATCACTGGACCGGTTAGTGGGGTGGGAGGAGATGTTGGTGGATCACTGGACCGGTTAGTGGGGTGGAAGGAGATGTTGGTGGATCACTGGACTGGTTAGTGGGGTGGGAGGAGATGTTGGTGGATCACTGGACCGGTTAGTGGGGTGGGAGGTGATGTTGGTGGATCACTGGACTGTTTAGTGGGGTGGGGGGAGATGTTCGTGGATCACTGGACCGGTTAATGGGGTGGGGGGAGATGTTGGTGGATCACTGGACCGGTTAGTGGGGTGGGAGGAGATGTTGGTGGATCACTGGACCGGTTAGTGGGGTGGGAGGAGATGTTGGTGGATCACTGGACCGGTTAGTGGGGTGGGAGGAGATGTTGGTGGATCACTGGACCGGTTAGTGGGGTGGGAGGAGATGTTGGTGGATCACTGGACCGGTTAGTGGGGTGGGACGAGGAGATGTTGGTGGATCACTGGACCGGTTAATGGGGTGGGAGGAGATGTTGGTGGATCACTGGACCGGTTAGTGGGGTGGGACGAGATGTTGGTGGATCACTGGACCGGTTAATGGGGTGGGAGGAGATGTTGGTGGATCACTGGACCGGTTAGTGGGGTGGGAGGAGATGTTGGTGGATCACTGGACCGGTTAGTGGGGTGGGGGGGAGTTGTTGGTGGATCACTGGACCGGTTAGTGGGGTGGGGGGAGATGTTGGTGGATCACTGGACCGGTTAGTGGGGTGGGAGGAGATGTTGGTGGATCACTGGACCGGTTAGTGGGGTGGGGGGAGATGTTGGTGGATCACTGGACCGGTTAGTGGGGTGGGGGGAGATGTTGGTGGATCACTAGACCGGTGAGTGGGGTGGGAGGAGATGTTGGTGGATCACTGGACCGGTTAGTGGGGTGGGGGGAGATGTTGGTGGATCACTGGACCGGTTAGTGGGGTGGGAGGAGGAGATGTTGGTGGATCACTGGACCGGTTAGTGGGGTGGGGGAGATGTTGGTGGATCACTGGACCGGTTAGTGGGGTGGGAGGAGATGTTGGTGGATCACTGGACCGGTTAATGGGGTGGGAGGAGGAGATGTTGGTGGATCACTGGACCGGTTAATGGGGTGGGAGGAGGAGATGTTGGTGGATCACTGAACCGGTTAGTGGGGTGGGAGGAGATGTTGGTGGATCACTGGACCGGTTAGTGGCGTGGGACCAGGAGATGTTGGTGGATCACTGGACCGGTTAATGGGGTGGGACGAGGAGATGTTGGTGGATCACTGGACCGGTTAGTGGGGTGGGGTGAGATGTTGGTGGATCACTGGACCGGTTAGTGGGGTGGGGGGAGATGTTGGTGGATCACTGGACCGGTTAGTGGGGTGGGAGGAGATGTTGGTGGATCACTGGACCGGTTAGTGGGGTGGGAGGAGGAGATGTTGGTGGATCACTGGACCGGTTAATGGGGTGGGAGGAGATGTTGGTGGATCACTGGACCGGTTAGTGGGGTGGGAGGAGGAGATGTTGGTGGATCACTGGACCGGTTAATGGGGTGGGAGGAGATGTTTGTGGATCACTGGACCGGTTAGTGGGGTGGGAGGAGAGATGTTGGTGGATCACTGGACCGGTTAATGGGGTGGGAGGAGGAGATGTTGGTGGATCACTGGACCGGTTAGTGGGGTGGGGGGAGATGTTGGTGGATCACTGGACCGGTTAGTGGGGTGGGAGGAGATGTTGGTGGATCACTGCACCGGTTAGTGGGGTGTGGGGAGATGTTGGTGGATCACTGGACCGGTTAGTGGGGTGGGGGGAGATGTTGGTGGATCACTGGACCGGTTAGTGGGGTGGGAGGAGATGTTGGTGGATCACTGGACCGGTTAGTGGGGTGGGAGGAGGAGATGTTGGTGGATCACTGGACCGGTTAATGGGGTGGGAGGAGATGTTGGTGGATCACTGGACCGGTTAGTGGGGTGGGAGGAGGAGATGTTGGTGGATCACTGGACCGGTTAATGGGGTGGGAGGAGATGTTGGTGGATCAGTGGACCGGTTAGTGGGGTGGGAGGAGGAGATGTTGGTGGATCACTGGACCGGTTAATGGGGTGGGAGGAGGAGATGTTGGTGGATCACTGGACCGGTTAGTGGGGTGGGGGGAGATGCTGGTGGATCACTGGACCGGTTAGTGGGGTGGGGGGGGGGAGATGTTGGTGGATCACTGGACCGGTTAGTGGGGTGGGGGGGAGATGTTGGTGGATCACTGGACCGGTTAGTGGGGTGGGAGGAGATGTTGGTGGATCACTGGACCGGTTAGTGGGGTGGGGGGAGATGTTGGTGGATCACTGGACCGGTTAGTGGGGTGGGGGAGATGTTGGTGGATCACTGGACCGGTTAGTGGGGTGGGGGGAGATGTTGGTGGATCACTGGACCGGTTAGTGGGGTGGGAGGAGGAGATGTTGGTGGATCACTGGACCGGTTAATGGGGTGGGAGGAGGAGATGTTGGTGGATCACTGGACCGGTTAGTGGGGTGGGGGGAGATGTTGGTGGATCACTGGACCGGTTAGTGGGGTGGTGGGAGATGTTGGTGGATCACTGGACCGGTTAGTGGGGTGGGGGGAGATGTTGGTGGATCACTGGACCGGTTAGTGGGGTGGGAGGAGATGTTGGTGGATCACTGGACCGGTTAGTGGGGTGGGGGAGATGTTGGTGGATCACTGGACCGGTTAGTGGGGTGGGAGGAGGAGATGTTGGTGGATCACTGGACCGGTTAGTGGGGTGGGGGGAGATGTTGGTGGATCACTGGACCAGTTAGTGGGGTGGGAGGAGATGTTGGTGGATCACTGGACCGGTTAGTGGGGTGGGAGGAGATGTTGGTGGATCACTGGACCGGTTAGTGGGGTGGGGGAGATGTTGGTGGATCACTGAACCGGTTAGTGGGGTGGGAGGAGATGTTGGTGGATCACTGGACCGGTTAGTGGGGTGGGGGGAGATGTTGGTGGATCACTGGACCGGTTAGTGGGGTGGGGGGAGATGTTGGTGGATCACTGGACCGGTTAGTGGGGTGGGGGGAGATGTTGGTGGATCACTGGACCGGTTAGTGGGGTGGGGGGAGATGTTGGTGGATCACTGGACCGGTTAGTGGGGTGGGGGAGATGTTGGTGGATCACTGGACCGGTTAGTGGGGTGGGGGGGGGGGGGGAGATGCTGGTGGATCACTGGACCGGTTAATGGGGTGGGAGGAGGAGATGTTGGTGGATCACTGGACCGGTTAGTGGGGTGGGGGGAGATGTTGGTGGATCACTGGACCGGTTAGTGGGGTGGGAGGAGATGTTGGTGGATCACTGGACCGGTTAGTGGGGTGGGACGAGGAGATGTTGGTGGATCACTGGACCGGTTAGTGGGATGGGACGAGGAGATGTTGGTGGGTCACTGGACCGGTTAGTGGGGTGGGAGATGTTGGTGGATCACTGGACCGGTTAGTGGGGTGGGAGGAGGAGATGTTGGTGGATCACTGGACTGGTTAGTGGGGTGGGGGGAGATTTTGGTGGATTACTGGACCGGTTAGTGGGGTGGGACGAGGAGATGTTGGTGGGTCACTGGACCGGTTAGTGGGGTGGGACCAGGAGATGTTGGTGGATCATTGGACCGGTTAGTGGCGTGGGACCAGGAGATGTTGGTGGGTCACTGGACCGGTTAGTGGAGTGGGAGGAGATGCTGGTGGATCACTGGACCGGTTAATGGGGTGGGAGGAGGAGATGTTGGTGGATCACTGGACCGGTTAATGGGGTGGGAGGAGGAGATGTTGGTGGATCACTGGACCGGTTAGTGGGGTGGGGGGAGATGTTGGTGGATCACTGGACCGGTTAGTGGGGTGGGAGGAGATGTTGGTGGATCACTGGACCGGTTAGTGGGGTGGGACGAGGAGATGTTGGTGGATCACTGGACCGGTTAGTGGGGTGGGACGAGGAGATGTTGGTGGATCACTGGACCGGTTAGTGGGATGGGATGAGGAGATGTTGGTGGGTCACTGGACCGGTTAGTGGGGTGGGAGGAGATGTTGGTGGATCACTGGACCGGTTAGTGGGGTGGGGGGAGATTTTGGTGGATCACTGGACCGGTTAGTGGGGTGGGGGGAGATGTTTGTGGATCACTGGACCGGTTAGTGGGATGGGACGAGGAGATGTTGGTGGGTCACTGGACCGGTTAGTGGGGTGGGACGAGGAGATGTTGGTGGATCACTGGACCGGTTAGTTGGGTGGGACGAGGAGATGTTGGTGGATCACTGGACCGGTTAGTGGGATGGGACGAGGAGATGTTGGTGGGTCACTGGACCGGTTAGTGGGGTGGGAGGAGATGTTGGTGGATCACTGGACCGGTTAGTGGGGTGGGGGGAGATTTTGGTGGATCACTGGACCGGTTAGTGGGGTGGGACGAGGAGATGTTGGTGGGTCACTGGACCGGTTAGTGGGGTGGGACCAGGAGATGTTGGTGGATCATTGGACCGGTTAGTGGCGTGGGACCAGGAGATGTTGGTGGATCACTGGACCGGTTAGTGGGGTGGGAGGAGATGTTGGTGGATCACTGGACCGGTTAGTGGGGTGGGGGGAGATGTTGGTGGATCACTGGACCGGTTAGTGGGATGGGACGAGGAGATGTTGGTGGGTCACTGGACCGGTTAGTGGGGTGGGACGAGGAGATGTTGGTGGATCACTGGACCGGTTAGTGGGGTGGGACGAGGAGATGTTGGTGGATCACTGGACCGGTTAGTGGGATGGGACGAGGAGATGTTGGTGGGTCACTGGACCGGTTAGTGGGGTGGGAGGAGATGTTGGTGGATCACTGGACCGGTTAGTGGGGTGGGGGGAGATTTTGGTGGATCACTGGACCGGTTAGTGGGGTGGGACGAGGAGATGTTGGTGGGTCACTGGACCGGTTAGTGGGGTGGGACCAGGAGATGTTGGTGGATCATTGGACCGGTTAGTGGCGTGGGACCAGGAGATGTTGGTGGATCACTGGACCGGTTAGTGGGGTGGGAGGAGATGTTGGTGGATCACTGGACCGGTTAGTGGGGTGGGGGGAGATGTTGGTGGATCACTGGACCGGTTAGTGGGATGGGAGGAGATGTTGGTGGATCACTGGACCGGTTAGTGGGGTGGGAGGAGGAGATGTTGGTGAATCACTGGACCGGTTAGTGGGGTGGGAGGAGATGTTGGTGGATCACTGGACCGGTTAGTGGGGTGGGAGGAGGAGATGTTGGTGGATCACTGGACCGGTTAGTGGGATGGGAGGAGATGTTGGTGAATCACTGGACCAGTTAGTGGGGTGGAAGGAGATGTTGGTGAATCACTGAACCGGTTAGTGGGGTGGGACGAGGAGATGTTGGTGGATCACTGGACCGGTTAGTGGGGTGGGACGAGGAGATGTTGGTGGATCACTGGACCGGTTAGTGGGGTGGGAGGAGATGTTGGTGGATCACTGGACCGGTTAGTGGGGTGGGACGAGGAGATGTTGGTGGATCACTGGACCGGTTAGTGGGGTGGAAGGAGATGTTGGTGGATCACTGGACCGGTTATTGGGGTGGGAGGAGATGTTGGTGGATCACTGGACCGGTTAGTGGGGTGGGAGGAGATGTTGGTGGATCACTGGACCAGTTAGTGGGGTGGGAGGAGGAGATGTTGGTGGATCACTGGACCGGTTAGTGGGGTGGGAGGAGATGTTGGTGAATCACTGGACCGGTTAGTGGGGTGGGAGGAGATGTTGGTGAATCACTGGACCGGTTAGTGGGGTGGGAGGAGGTGTTGGTGAATCACTGGACCGGTTAGTGGGGTGGGAGGAGATGTTGGTGAATCACTGGACCGGTTAGTGGGGTGGAAGGTGATGTTGGTGGATCACTGGACCGGTTAGTGGGGTGGGGGGAGATGTTGGTGGATCACTGGACCGGTTAGTGGGGTGGGGGGAGATGTTGGTGAATCACTGGACCGGTTAGTGGGATGGGAGGAGATGTTGGTGGATCACTGGACCGGTTAGTGGGGTGGGAGGAGATGTTGGTGGATCACTGGACCGGTTAATGGGGTGGAAGGAGATGTTGGTGGATCACTGGACCGGTTAGTGGGGTGGGAGGAGATGTTGGTGGATCACTGGACCGGTTAATGGGGTGGAAGGTGATGTTGGTGGATCACTGGACCGGTTAGTGGGGTGGGGGGAGATGTTGGTGGATCACTGGACCGGTTAGTGGGGTGGGGGGAGATGTTGGTGAATCACTGGACCGGTTAGTGGGATGGGAGGAGATGTTGGTGGATCACTGGACCGGTTAGTGGGGTGGGACGAGGAGATGTTGGTGGATCACTGGACCGGTTAGTGGGATGGGGGGAGATGTTGGTGGATCACTGGACCGGTTAGTGGGGTGGGAGGAGATGTTGGTGGATCACTGGACCGGTTAGTGGGGTGGAAGGAGATGTTGGTGGATCACTGGACCGGTTAGTGGGGTGGAAGGAGATGTTGGTGGATCACTGGACCGGTTAGTGGGGTGGGGGAGATGTTGGTGGATCACTGGACCGGTTAGTGGGGTGGGAGGAGATGTTGGTGGATCACTGGACCGGTTAGTGGGGTGGAAGGAGATGTTGGTGGATCACTGGACCGGTTAGTGGGGTGGGACGAGGAGATGTTGGTGGATCACTGGACCGGTTAGTGGGGTGGGAGGAGATGTTGGTGGATCACTGGACCGGTTAGTGGGGTGGGGAGATGTTGGTGGATCACTGGACCGGTTAGTGGGGTGGAAGGAGATGTTGGTGGATCACTGGACCGGTTAGTGGGGTGGAAGGAGATGTTGGTGGATCACTGGACCGGTTAGTGGGGTGGGACGAGGAGATGTTGGTGGATCACTGGACCGGTTAGTGGGGTGGGAGGAGATGTTGGTGGATCACTGGACCGGTTAGTGGGGTGGGGGAGATGTTGGTGAATCACTGGACCGGTTAGTGGGGTGGAAGGAGATGTTGGTGAATCACTGGACCGGTTAGTGGGTGGGAGGAGATGTTGGTGGATCACTGGACCGGTTAGTGGGGTGGGAGGAGATGTTGGTGAATCACTGGACCGGTTAGTGGGGTGGGAGGAGATGTTGGTGAATCACTGGACCGGTTAGTGGGGTGGAAGGAGATGTTGGTGAATCACTGGACCGGTTAGTGGGGTGGGAGGAGATGTTGGTGGATCACTGGACCGGTTAGTGGGGTGGGAGGAGATGTTGGTGAATCACTGGACCGGTTAGTGGGGTGGGAGGAGATGTTGGTGGATCACTGGACCGGTTAGTGGGGTGGGAGGAGATGTTGGTGAATCACTGGACCGGTTAGTGGGGTGGAAGGAGATGTTGGTGGATCACTGGACCGGTTAGTGGGGTGGGAGGAGATGTTGGTGGATCACTGGACCGGTTAGTGGGGTGGGGGGAGATGTTGGTGAATCACTGGACCGGTTAGTGGGGTGGGGGGAGATGTTGGTGGATCACTGGACCGGTTAGTGGGGTGGGACGAGGAGATGTTGGTGGATCACTGGACCGGTTAGTGGGGTGGGAGGAGATGTTGGTGGATCACTGGACCGGTTAGTGGGGTGGAAGGAGATGTTGGTGGATCACTGGACCGGTTAGTGGGGTGGGAGGAGATGTTGGTGGGTCACTGGACCGGTTAGTAGGCTAGTCGTCGTCGCGTTGTTGCCAACGGAATAGGAGGCATTTTTCCTCTGAAGTCTGTAGGATGTAGGAAGCTGTAGAAGGCGATATAAGGCTGTAGAAGGCGAATAAGGCTGTAGACGGCGATATAAGGCTGTAGAAGGCGAATAAGGCTGTATAAACTGTAATGGGCTGTGGAACTGAAGGCCGTAGAGATATAAGACTGTAGTTCCATGCTGTGGCGTTGGTTTGTAGCACTCGTTGGCATTTATTTTAACTGGTGACTTCACCTGTCATTGTGTGTGAAGTCCGTTGTTGATTAGCAAATAGACAAACAAACAAACGGCCAGCAATACACCCTAATGTCGTTAAGCCACGCATGTCTAACATCACACGATGCGTGCCTCCGCTTCTCCGTCCCGTTTACGGACTCTGCCCCTGTGGCGAGAAATGGATGTTTCAGTTATACTCGTGTTATGGGTGATCATGATGACCAGGGAAGGGTGTGGATGTGTATTGTGTAAGTACTGAGTGGCCGCGCAGGGCGGGAGGTTCTCGTCGTCGCGCCAAGGCGGTCCGGCGCCGGTGTCAGCTTCTGGGAGTGAATGGGATGGTCGGTTTGCGTCAGGTTGAGTTGTGGCGCTGACGCGCGGGTCGTGGCCCGGATATGTGATGAGGATACGTAAGATCAGCGCTGAGTCAGCGGCGGCGTGCCGTGCAGCCGCGGCTCGCAGTGTAGCTGATATATGTGAGATGCGGCGTAGAGGCGTGCCGTGCAGCCGCGGGCTCGCAGTGTAGATGATATGTGTGAGATGCAGCGTAGGGGCGGCGGCCGGCGGCGGCGCGCCGTGCTGTCAGGAGTCGGGCACAGAGAGGGGAGACGCACGGTCAGGAGTCGGGCACAGAGAAGGGAGACGCACGGTCAGGAGTCGGGCACAGAGAGGGGAGACGCACGGTCAGGAGTCGGGCACAGAGAGGGGAGACGCACGGTCAGGAGTCGGGCACAGAGAGGGGAGACGCACGGTCAGGAGTCGGGCACAGAGAGGGGAGACGCACGGTCAGGAGTCGGGCACAGAGAGGGGAGACGCACGGTCAGGAGTCGGGCACAGAGAGGGGAGACGCACGGTCAGGAGTCGGGCACAGAGAGGGGAGACGCACGGTCAGGAGTCGGGCACAGAGAGGGGAGACGCACGGTCAGGAGTCGGGCACAGAGAGGGGAGACGCACGGTCAGGAGTCGGACACAGAGAGGGGAGACGCACGGTCAGGAGTCGGGCACAGAGAGGGGAGACGCACGGTTGTCGGTGGTGACCCTCTGCTGTCTGTGGAGTCGGTGCTGAGTCTGAGTCGGTGTCGGAGTCGGTGCTGTCGGTGCTGGTGATGTTTGAGGCTGAGCGTTAGAATAAGACATTACGAAGGATTTGTGTTTTGGACACTACAGCCCCCCCCCCCCCCACACACACACACACCTCCCTGTCCAGGAGCACCTGGAATATTTTGACGAGAAGTACCTGACTTAGTACCTAACTGTATCCCCTTTCCCCCTCAGGAGCGCCTGGAGCACTTTGACGAGACACAATAACGCCCCCCCCCCCTCAGGAACGTCTGGAGCACTTTGACGAGAAGTACCTGAAGCCGTTCCTGATCAGCGACAATCTGGACTCCAACCTGGCGCGGCTGTACGACAAGCTGGTGCTGGATGAGCACTACGCCAACCTGTACGGTCCGGCGGCCGCCGCGGAGACAAAGAAGATGGACTTCACTGCCGCAGGCGAGGTGAGAGTCGCTCAGGGGGGGGGGGGGGGGGTCAGATGTCTGGCAAGCACGCAGAAGGAGGGCTCAACATGACCACGCGAGTGGTTGTTGTTGGCGTTCCCTCCGGCCTCATCGAGGCGCAGCCGAACGGCTCTGGAGGGTGCTGTGTGCGGCCCTCAGGGTCGTCACCGTCTCGGCGCGCGTCCTCCGGACTGGGGCTGATGGCGCCCATCAGCCGGAGTCTGGTGTTCTCATGTGAGCCGGGCAGCGCAGCAGGACGTGTCTGGGGGTGTCCGCCTCCTCCCGGCACACTGTGCAGAGGGCTGCTCTGCAGTGCGGGTCGCTGCACTGGTCACAGCTCCGGGAGGGGTTCTGCCCGGCAGAGGGCGGCTCTGCAGTGCGGGTCGCTGCACTGGTCACAGCTCCGGGAGGGGTTCTGCCCGGCAGAGGGCGGCTCTGCAGTGCGGGTCGCTACACTGGTCGCAGCTCCGGGAGGGGTTCTGCCCGGCAGAGGGCGGCTCTGCAGTGCGGGTCGCTGCACTGGGCGCAGCTCCGGGAGGGGTTCTGCCCGGCAGAGGGCGGCTCTGCAGTGCGGGTCGCTACACTGGTCCCAGCTCCGGGAGGGGTTCTGCCCGGCAGAGGGCGGCTCTGCAGCGCGGGTCGCTACACTGGTCCCAGCTCCGGGAGGGGTTCTGCCCGGCAGAGGGCGACTCTGCAGCGCGGGTCGCTGCACTGGTCACAGCTCCGGGAGGGGTTCTGCCCGGCAGAGGGCGGCTCTGCAGTGCGGGTCGCTACACTGGTCCCAGCTCCGGGAGGGGTTCTGCCCGGCAGAGGGCGGCTCTGCAGCGCGGGTCGCTGCACTGTTCACAGCTCCGGGAGGGGTTCTGCCCGGCAGAGGGTGGCTCTGCAGTGCGGGTCGCTGCACTGGTCACAGCTCCGGGAGGGGTTCTGCCCGGCAGAGGGCGGCTCTGCAGTGCGGGTCGCTGCACTGGTCACAGCTCCGGGAGGGGTTCTGCCCGGCAGAGGGCGGCTCTGCACTGGTCACAGCTCCGGGAGGGGTTCTGCCCGGCAGAGGGCGGCTCTGCAGTGCGGGTTGCTGCACTGGTCCCAGCTTCGGGAGGGGTTCTGCCCGGCAGAGGGCGGCTCTGCACTGGTCACAGCTCCGGGAGGGGTTCTGCCCGGCAGAGGGCGGCTCTGCACTGGTCACAGCTCCAAGAGGGGTTCTGCCCGGCAGAGGGCGGCTCTGCACTGGTCACAGCTCCGGGAGGGGTTCTGCCCGGCAGAGGGCGGCTCTGCAGTGCGGGTCGCTACACTGGTCACAGCTCCGGGAGGGGTTCTGCCCGGTAGAGGGCGGCTCTGCAGTGCGGGTCGCTGCACTGGTCACAGCTCCGGGAGGGGTTCTGCCCGGCAGAGGGCGGCTCTGCACTGGTCACAGCTCCGGGAGGGGTTCTGCCCGGCAGAGGGCGGCTCTGCACTGGTCACAGCTCCAAGAGGGGTTCTGCCCGGCAGAGGGCGGCTCTTCACTGGTCACAGCTCCAAGAGGGGTTCTGCCCGGCAGAGGGCGGCTCTGCAGTGCGGGTCGCTGCACTGGTCACAGCTCCAAGAGGGGTTCTGCCCGGCAGAGGGCGGCTCTGCACTGGTCACAGCTCCAAGAGGGGTTCTGCCCGGCAGAGGGCGGCTCTGCAGTGCGGGTCGCTGCACTGGTCACAGCTCCGGGAGGGGTTCTGCCCGGCAGAGGGCGGCTCTGCAGTGCGGGTCGCTGCACTGGTCACAGCTCCGGGAGGGGTTCTGCCCGGCAGAGTGCGGCTCTGCACTGGCCACAGCTCCGGGAGGGGTTCTGCCCGGCAGAGGGCGGCTATGCACTGGTCACAGCTCCGGGAGGGGTTCTGCCCGGCAGAGGGCGGCTATGCACTGGTCGCAGCTCCGGGAGGAGTTCTGCCCGGCAGAGGGCGGCTCTGCACTGGTCACAGCTCCAAGAGGGGTTCTGCCCGGCAGAGGGCGGCTCTGCAGTGCGGGTCGCTGCACTGGTCACAGCTCCGGGAGGGGTTCTGCCCGGCAGAGTGCGGCTCTGCACTGGCCACAGCTCCGGGAGGGGTTCTGCCCGGCAGAGGGCGGCTATGCACTGGTCACAGCTCCGGGAGGGGTTCTGCCCGGCAGAGGGCGGCTCTGCACTGGTCACAGCTCCGGGAGGGGTTCTGCCCGGCAGAGTGCGGCTCTGCACTGGCCACAGCTCCGGGAGGGGTTCTGCCCGGCAGAGGGCGGCTCTGCAGCGCGGGTCGCTGTACCTCTGGTCACAGCTCCGGGAGGGGTTCTGCCCGGCAGAGGGCGGCTCTGCAGTGCGGGTCGCTGCACTGGTCACAGCTCCGAGAGGGGTTCTGCCCGGCAGAGGGCGGCTCTGCAGTGGGGTCGCTGTACCTCTGATCACAGCTCCCGGAGGGGTTCTGCCCGACTCTGTGTCGCCATTGGGCAGAGCCGGTCCAGTGCCCGGCTCTCAGCTGGTGGACGTCGACGGCGGCCGACCGGTCTCTACCAGCGACTGGTGGGGGAGGCGCGAGCCCATCAGCGAGCGGTACAGAGTGGTCGACACGCCCTAAAACCCAATAAACAAACAAAACACGCAGACAGATGGTGGATACATTGTATGACTTGCTTTCAAAGCATGGGATCTTGTTGTTTTGTTTGCTTGCGTTCCTTATCTTTCGGTTCGTTTGGTTCCCTTGCACCACCTTCCCGTTCCCGTTCGTTCCGTTTGGTTCCTTGCGTGCCTGGCTAACGCTGTGCCGTGTGTAGGAGGTGTCCTTGTTCAAAAGGGAAGCGTTTAGTCTGTAGGAAAGATAAAACTTTGGTCGCCCAGGCAGCCACGGCATTTCCGACAGACTCGTAACGATAGAAACGTGTAAACTTTGTGGTGTCGTGCCGTTGCGTCCTACGCCAGCGCCATATCAGGGTTGTTTGTGGTGGTGTCGTGCCGTTCCGTGCTACGCCAGCGCCATATCTCAGGGTTGTTTGCGTGCTCCTGTCATGAAGCGCCACCTTATCTGGTGCGATTTGGACTGGCTATCTGGGTCGGAGCAGATTTCAGCCGGTAAGGCGGCACTGCGAATCACACCGTGGTGCTAAACGGGTTTCATTCAAATGAGTAACGCTACGTTCTGAGTAACGCTTACGAAAGCTTCACTGTTCCTATGACACGATGTCGGACTTTGGACCGGTTTTGCGGACACGGGTGTAAACAAAATATAAGCGCGTCAGTTTTAAACCGATCTTGACAAACTTGGCGTCAAAATGTTGGAAATTAAGTGGACTTTCATGTGCCATCCTCAAAAGTTAAATATATGTACTCTGAGTATGAATAGTTTAACGTAAAAGACGAAAAAGGGCAAAAGGGGTGATTTTCAGTGTAAAAATATGTGGTCGCCCAACTTCGAAGAGCCGTAGCGCCACAACCATATGCTTGGCAGAGTTCGCGCTATGCTCATTCTCTTGTTCATTAAATTTGCTTTCAGAGCATATCGGGTCAATTAGTTCATCACATTCTATTTAGACGCTGCGTTGGATCTTAGCCGAACTGACCAGAGTAAAAACTACATTCAAATAGGCCAATTTAGTAACAATTTCTCATAAAACCATTCTGCTACAACGCTTATCTGGGTTATAAATAGTAAAAATTGGAGATGGATCGATTGAGCAAAGCCTGAGGAACTAAATGGTGCCATTGTCAATCTTCTGCGAGCTATATTGACGGTGCAATCAATGGTTTCGTGCTGGCGTGTTGTTGTTGACCTTAACTTGTAAAAAAATCACCCTCTTGTTAAAAAACAGTTTTGTTCACAAAATAGTCTGCGTCGATTAGAAAACCAATAGCTATTGTACCTGAACATCCTGTTTACAGAT